>ML797693.1:186179-201315 GCA_009831015.1 Picea engelmannii | reverse complement strand
TTTTTTTCCCTAGAAGGCAACCCTCTTTTATGAGGGAAATGTATTGCGGCTATGGATGATGATGAATATTGTATTCTGAGAGAGGAGACTGTGAGAGAAAGAAGAGGAAGTTACAATAGGTTTTGTTGTAGGTTGTATCCCTTCATTTGCTAGATATAAATAAAGGAAGGACCTGGAAATTTCTCTGGTGGACGTAGCCCACACTGGGTGAACCACGTAAATCTGTGTCTCTCTTGTATTGTGTGTCTTATGTGTTTTGTTTCTGCATTTTTTTTATTTTATTGCTCCGCGGTCCTGTTTTTCTAACAACCATGTATATGGTCGAATTCAGGCTCAGTGTCGAAAACTAGGCTCTAAACTTCAATTTTGTCCAATTCGACAACAATTCTTTCTCGAAACTTTTGCTTTAGCTTCCATTAACATGGCCCATCTAGACTCAGTGTTGAAACCTTGGCTTTGATACCAATTTGTGATGTCCCCAGCCACCAACAGGCCAAGCAACATCACTACAAGATGTCTTCATTTCTCTTTGATACCAATTTGTGACGTTCTCGGTCACCCAACATGTCGGGAAATGCCACAAAGGAACACACACACACACACACACACATAACACACATTTATAATGAATTTAAAACAAATAACAAAAAATTACTGCTACCATATAGACTCCTATGGAATTGACAAGAATTCATACATGTAATGGAACACATGATAACATTGCAAGAACTCATAGACATGCACAACATACATAGTTAAGCATAGAAATGATACTTATATTTTAACTGGATAAAAACTAACAATTGCATGTCGACCTTCCATGAACCTCCCAACCTTAGACCACGCTACTCATCACGCTCAACAGTGGGTAACCCCCGAGCTGAGACTAAGCTCCACCTAGGGCAAGGGAATCCTAGACTAGGTTGAGGTTACAGGAGACTACACAATGTAACTGGAAGGATTCTCTCCAAGAGCCTTCTTACGCCCACTACTCACAAAATCTCATTCCCTACATACATGTTCGACCCCAGGAACATGCAACTTCATTGTTCCACAGTCCATCGGTTGCTCCACTTCCTCTTTCAGGGTCTTGGCAATAGGTCGGATCAAGAATTCTCAGAGCTCTGTAGCTGGTGTTGGACTCTCTCTAGGAGAAAATCACTTCCCAAAAAACTCACACTTGGAGAGAGTTGTCATAGGCCTGACAACCTGCCTCTTCAAACACAGGCCTGCCAACTCTCTTCTTCCACCAACTTCAACTCAGTTCCAGTAAGGTGAGGACAAATACAAAGATTCAATATAGCTCAGGGAATGGAAAAAACCACAATTCGGTAAGGTACAACTCGGTTTTGGCAAGTGCAGATATGTTGGATTTCACAGGAAAACATAGGTTGGCTTCCCCAGTTACTGGTTTCAGAGGTTTGTGAAATATGTAGAGGTTGACGATGGAGGCCTGGCAGGTTAGGAAAAGGATCAGAGAATGGGAAACAAACCTCCCCATTGATATGACTCTCCATCTTTAACTGCATGTGCCCAGGTCGAAACCTGTCTTCCTAGAGCTGCATGCACTCCATTTAGTATTTGTTCCCTTTCCCAGGAACTTAGGATAACTGGGTTTATTTTCCCCCCACTTTAATATTTTCATTTTTCAGGAATATATTATAACATTTCCTTGGGTTAAGCCCCCTATCTTAGCCCCTCTTTCCTAGCCTCTTGGTCCCATCCCTTTCCCTACCTAGTGGAGCTTCATCCCCCATCACTCTTTGTTTGTGGTCGGTCTACACGCAACGATGTATAAAATTGATTAATGATCTACATAATTACATATACAAAAATCAGGCTTATTATCCTTAGCATCAAGGATCTTTGAACTATAACACATAAGCCTACCATCTTATCAACACTCGGCTCACCAACCTACAAATATCAATACATTTCATAGGGGTTCGACCTAGGGTATTACATGTTTTTTACCTTGTCTTATTAGCATTTCATTTATATAGCATTCTTGGGATTAGAGTTGACTTATGTAGTCATTGCGTCTGTTGTGGTTTATCCCAAGCCATAGAGATATTTTCCTCGTAACAACTTGGGATCCAATTGAGTTACCAGTTGGAAGAAAACTTGTTGGTAGAAAATGGGTAATTAAGAAGAAGGTGAATTTATAAGGTAAAGTCGAGAAGTATAAATCTATCCTGGTAACAAAGGGATATTCTCGAATAGAGGGAATTTATTTTGGTGACATTTTTTGTCATGTTGCTAAATTGACTTCTATCATATTTCTTTTGTATGTTGCTGCTAATTTTGATCTTGAAGTATAATATATGGATGTAAACATATAATTCGTACATGGGGATATTAAAGAAGAAACGTACATGAAATAGCCAGAAGGTTTTGCAGTGAAGGGTAAGAAAGAGTTGGTTTGCAAGTTGAAAAATTCCTTGTGTGGGTTAAAACAATATCCAAGGATGTGGTGTCAAAAGTTTGATACTTATATATTCATACTTCATTTCACAAGGAGTAAAGTTGATCATTGTTTGTATTTCAAATTAATTGGTGTTTGTTTTATTTATATGGTTATGTATGTTGATGATATATTGTTGATTGGAAACAATAAGGAAATCATCAAGGAGGTAAAAACTCAATTGTCTTCTAAATTTGATATGAAAGTTCTTGGTGTTGCAAATTTTATTTTGGGCATGGAAATTAGAATAGATTAGTAAAATAGGAAACTCTAGTTGAATTAGAGGAAACATGTTGAGACAATGTTATAGAGGTTAAATATGTAGGAATGTAAATTGGTCAAGGTCCCTATTCATGTAGGTATGAAGATATCTTCAGAGTGATGTCCCAAGACATATGAAGATGACATTTCTTGTGTTCCTTTTGTTAGTAAAGTCGGTAGTTTGATGTATGCAATGGTATGTACTATATTGGAGATGACACATTCAATGGGAGTTTTGAGGAGGTATATGTCAAAACCAAGGAAGGAGCATTGGACAACTATAAAGAGGGTTTTTAGGTATTTGTGTAGCACTACATATTATGTAATTTGATACCAAGGAAGACATGGTGCAAAAAAAGTATTGGTCATACATGGATTTGTTGACGCAGTCTAGGATAGAGATCTTAATTGAAGAATATGTAAAAGTGGTTATGTGTTTAACCTATTTGGAGGAAAAATTAGTTTGATGAGAAAGATACAATATGTGGTGGCACTCTCAACTATGGAAGTTGAATACAAGGAAAATACTAATGCAATTAAGGAAGTTGTATGGTTACATAGGTTGTGTTCAGGTATTGGGTTTATGCAACAATATGTAAGGTTATATTGTGATGAGTGCAATATTTTTGGCAAAGAACTCGACTTATCATTCTAAGACAAAGCACAATGATGTTCAATATCACTTTGTGAGAGACATGTTTGAAGACAAGACGATATTTATGGTGAAGGTGGACACTTTGAATAATATTGCATATTCATTGATGAATTCTCTAAGCACTGGAAATTTCTCTTGGTGTAGAGAAGCAATGGGAATTGATGCCCTAAATTATTGATCATGTAATACTTGGCCGCCTTGTATGCAAATAAAAAAAGCAAGTGGGGGAATGTTGGGTATGTGTTATATTATTTTCATGGTTGACCCCACACATTGTAACTTTTTCCAAATGTAGTAGGGGGGTCACAGGGGGTGGACTGCCAAAATACAAATTCTAGGTGTTTTTTATGTATGTTTTGGGCAGATTTGGCATAATGTTTTGTCTGTTTTGGGTGGCTTTGGCAGACAGTTTTCTGGCCGATGGTTTTCTAATTATGGTTAAGGAATTAAGGTTGTAATATAATTTATGTCAATGGATTAGGGCTTTTGGATGTCACAGAATCATATATTTCATATTGTAAATGGTGAAATTAATACAATGAAATTTAGAGGTAAAACTCTAAAATTTTGTTGGTTTTCTTGGTTAAGGATTTAGAGGGTAAATTTATGAGTATTGTGTGTGATTATGATTGTTATATTTATGATTTATAAAGTATATGCATGTGCATTGTTGTACTATAAATGTTTAAAACCTACAAAATAATGGTCCATGGTAGCCCAAAACGTACCTAAGCGTGCTTAAATAAGAGCTTGGCAGTGGCTTCAACTGTGATACTTTTCTTACATGACACAAAAATGACCATCTTAGAGAACCTATCTACAAACACAAAGAGAAAATAATTACCATTCTTGGTGGAGGGAAAATATGACATGTAATCCATGGATATTGACTCCTAGGGATTTTATGGGGTAGGTAGAGGAGTGTAAATCCATTGCTTCTTGATGGAGGGTTTAGCAATGGCACAAGTAGTGCACAATATGATATATTAGTTTATATCATATTAAATTTTTGTCGAATAGAAATACTTATGAAGTAATGTGCCTCCCAAATTATCTTTGTGTTCTTTCTTGAAGGAACAAAAAGATGGCCCAAATAGCACAAAATTTCATCCTTGAGGTGAATTTTGGAACTTGTTTACTTGCATCCAGTGCATGATATATAGTAGTGAATTCAAGGTCATTGTCATACAATTGCAACCACTTGGAGGTCTTGTGTCCACATGACTTAATAATTGTGGTTAACACCACAATCGAGGGTCGTTTAAGGTAGTCTACAATAGGGTTTGTGCTTCCCTTCTTGTACTTGATGTTCAAATGAAAATTTGGAAAGAAAATCAAACACTTTTGATGGCATCATTTTATAACATTTCCTCTGTTTGCATGAATTGTAGAGGCTCACAATTAGTGTGGATGATCATTTCCTTTCCCAGAATGTAATGCTTCCATTTTCTACATGCCTACATAATGGAGTACATCTCCATGTCATATGTGGGATAACTATGAAAAATATCATATATTTACTCATTATGATAGGCCACCAGATGTGCATGCTAAGTGAGGAATGCACTAATAGCATAGTAAGAGGCATCTGTCTCAATTTCGATCAACTCTTACATGTCTAGTAGAGTGAGGAATGGTGTCGAGAAGACGTGGTGTTTCAAATCCTCTAATGTATTCTTTTGTGACTTATACAAGGAAAAATTGGCTATATATCCACCCTTGGTCACTTGGCTTAAGGGACAAGAAATTTGAGAGAACACCAATGCGAACCTATGGTACAAGTTGGCAAGGCCTAAGAAGTTGCAAAGCTCTAATAGAGTCATCAGGGTTGGCCAATCATCAATGAATTGGATATTTGTTGGGTCCACATGCACCCCACGTTCATCCATTATGTATCCTAGATACTGAATTCTCTACATGCCAAATGACAATTTCTCTATATTGATATATAATATTTTTTTACACATAGTGCTCAGGATCTATTCAATGTGATGTAAATGTTGTACCCAAGTTTTGTTGAAGATGAGGATATCATCCAAATATATGACCAAAAAATAGTTTGTGAACGATTGCAAGATATAATAGATCATTTATGGAGAATTATTCAAGCCAAAAGGCATGACCAACTAGTCAAAAAGGAATTATTTAAACTTGAAGATGGTCCTCCATACATCAATTTGTTCAATTAGGATCTGATGGTATCCTGAATTCAAATCAATCTTACCAAAGAGCTTGGTACACTTAAGTTGATCAATAAGATCATCAATATGAGGGATTGAGTAGTAGTTCTTAACAATGTTTTTTCTTGGGGATCTGTAATCAATACATAGTCACCATGTCCCATACTTATTCTACACCAATACAATTGGCCTCCCACAAGGTTATCAGATTGGTCGACTATGGACATTTTGGATGAGCTCCTAAATTTCATGTTTTATTTTCTCATTCTTGAGAAGATATAATCTTTATATTGGGCCATTAGGTAAAGGTGCACTGGGTATCAATTCAATTGAATTTTTGATATGATAATGCAAAGGCACCCTCACAGGTGAACCAAAGGTGTTTATGCATTTCTATACAATCTTATTCACATCTTAAGGTCGTGGTTTTTGTAATGAAATTTTGTTCACCTTCTGATCGAACCATTAAGAGGACACATTTTACATTATCATATATTTCCTTTTCACACTGCCTTCCTAAGAATAAGGAAACTGCAATAGTCATCACTACTTTTAGTACCCTATATATTTTTCCTCCCAAAGTAATAATAACACTATGGTGCCTAAACTCATAAAGAGTGTGGAATTTCCACATATAGAGTTTTCCTAAAATAAAATCACAAAATTCAAGTGGAGAAACATCAAATAGTACCTCATATTTGAAAGGATTGATTCGGTAAAACATGTGACATTCTTGGCTAATGAAAATGTCTCATCTCTGGCTAAACCAAATGATGGTGTATGGTTGGTGGTGTGGCCTTATCAACAACTTCAATATCTTGATGACCTTGGCTGATATCACTTTCTCATGGATAACACTATCAACAATGAAATGTAGTTGAGTCCCCTTCACCCACATATATGAATGGAAGAGGTGCTCCCCCTCTTCCATCTCCTCCAACTCCTTTGGTTTGATATTTGCAGTTGTGATGGTAGCATTGGATTCTATGTCAATGATTTTATTTCCCTTATCCTCTTCTAAATTAGAGTTTGATCCAGAGTTCGCTTATTTTTATCTAATCCCATCTATTAATGATTGTTTCGAGTGATATTCATCAATGTTGTGCTATAGGATTTTATGGAATTCACACCACTTTTGAGTGTCCTTATTTGATTTCCTATTACCCTTATTTTCCCGTGGTTTGGAATGGTTGTATTGAGGTTGAATCTCCTTTCTATTTACCTTGTTCTATGGCTTAGGGCCACCTCTACCATTCTCCTATTGCGGTGGATTTGAAAACCCAATCTCCCACTTATTCTGCTGATTAATTTCTGCTTATTTTGAGAGAATACTAAGCAGCACCTAGCGAGGAGATGCCAAGAAATCCATCTTTGTTTGGATGTACCTGTGTAGGACACTACAATACCTCAAAACCAAGTGTTTCTCAGAGTCTATGATACCCAACTTTGAGAACAAGATATGGAAGACATTGGTGTACTATGACATCGTCTAGTATCTCTGCTAATGCAAAGTTGTCCTTCTCATGCATTTGTCATAATAGTTTCCAACATGGTAGAATTCCTCCTTGAGGTCATCAACAAAGGCCACCCAAGTGGGTTGTGTCCCAAATTTTGTAGAATCGTCTTCATTATGTCTATCCTAGTAAATTTCCACCAATATTTGACATAGGGAAGGGATTTAAGGAATGCGCAGGTGATCTTTTCTATGTCGGAAAATTTTTAAACACATTAATAAACCTCTAACAAATTTAACCATTTTTCCAAATCATATGCATCTATATGTCCTTCAAATAATGGGATATCAAAGTTATTGTAGCTTGAAGGTGTCACACCTATGAAATGGTAGATTGTTGAAGGTTCCTTAGCAACCATTGGAAATCATTGAAGGGTCTGGGAAAAATTGTCCACCATCTCATTCCTTTGTCATGCAAAGGCTTCCTCAAGCAACAACTTTATAAGATCTTTTGTTTAATCATATTTATTTTCTTATCTATGGAGAGAGAGGTGTTGGATAAACTCATTTGCAAGACAAAATTAGGGCTTTTGGATGCCACATAATCATATATATTGTATTGTAAATGGTGAAGTTAATACAATGAGAGTTAGATAAGTGGCTCTAAACAATTTGTTGGTTTTCCTGGTTAAGGGTTTCCAGGGAAAATTCATGAGTAATATGTGTGACTACTATATATATCTATATATATCTCTCTCTCTATTATTTTATAAATAATCTATATGTGCATTGTTGTTCTATAAAGGTTTAAAACCTAGAAAACAATGGTCCATGGTATCCCAAATGTACCCAAACATGGCTAAAGAAGATCTTAGCAATGGCTTCAACTACTATAATTTTCTTACATGACACCAAAATTTCCATCTTAGAAAACCTATAGACAACCACAAACACAAAATAGTTACCATTCTTGGTGGACGAAAAAACATGACATGTAATCCATGGAGACTAAATCCCATGGCTTGTATAGGGAATGTAGAGGAGTGTACAACCCATGCTTCTTGATGGCGGGTTTAGAAATGGAAGAGGAAGTTCATTATATGATATACAAGTTTATGTCATGCCAAAGGTTTTTCCAATAGAAATGATTTTGAAGCGATACCACCATCTTATCCACATCGAACTTCCTTGCTACCCGACTGTAATATGTTTCCCAAATTAGCTTTACACACTCACTTGAAGGAACACAAAGATGGTCGAAATATCACAAAATTGCATCCTTGAGGTGAAAGTTTGGAACTTGTTTACTTTTTCCTAGTGCATGATATGTAATAGTGAATTCAAGGTCATTGTCATACAATTTTCATCACTTAGAGGTCTCGTGTCCACAAGAGTTAAGAATTGTGGTTAACACTACAACCGAGAGCCAACTAAAGCTCTGCAACATGGTTTGTGATTCCATTCTTATACTTGTTGTTAAAATGGAATTGTTGCAAGTACATGGACCAATTCTTATGGTGTCATTCCGTAACTTTTCAAGTAAATTTTCACTAGGTATCAACTCCATTGAATGTTTGACTTGGCAATGTAGAGGCACCCCCACAGGTGAAACAAAAATATCTACATATTCCTGTCCAATCTTGTCCACTTGTTGAGGTCATGGTGGTTGCAATGACCTTCCATTCACCTTCCTATCAAACCATTAAGATGACAAATTTTCCATTTTGATATATGACATTTTGACATTGGTTTACCGAGAGGAAATAAATTGTAGTAGTCAACACTACCTATGGTACCCTCTATATTTGGCCTTCCAAAGTAACAATGAAACTATGGGGCATAGACTCATAATGAGTGTGACATCTCCAAATATATGGTTGTCCTAAAATAACATCACAAACTTCAAGTGGAGCAAAATCATAATTCAAATAGTAACTCATCTTTGAAGGGATTGATTATGTAGGACATGTGACACTGCTATACGAATTAGAGGTCTCATTGTTGGCTCAACCAATTAATGGTGTATGGTTGGGGGTGTGGCATTGTCAACAACTTCAATCTCTTGATGACATCAATTGAGATCATTTTCTTCTATCTACCACTGTTAACAATGAAATGTAGTGGAGTCCCCTTCACCCACATCTAATGGAAGCTACACTCTGTAATATCCCCAAGGACAAGCCCTGTTGTAATCATGTTATGAATTGTGAATCATGTTTTGTAGGCTAGTGAGCCAAGTATTGATAAGATGGTGGGATTATGTGTTTTTTAGGCCGGAGATCCTAAGTCTTAAAGGCCAGGAGCCTGATTTTGTATATATAATTATGCAGATCATTAATAAAATATAAATATCACTGCGTGCAGATCGACCACGAAGAAAGAGTGATGGGGGACTAAGCTTCCACAAGGTTGGGTAAGGGAGGAGGCTAAGTGTGTGGGCCTAGGGGATAATCTAGGGGGCTTACCTCTAAATGGGATAATAATTTATTATTATTTTCTGATGGCTAAGGTGGAGATGTGAGCGTTGTCCTAAGTTCTTGTAAAGGGAACGTGTGCTAAGTGGAACTCATGTGGCTCCAGGAAGACAAGTGTCGACCTGGGCACATGAAGTTAAAGATGAATAAACCAACATTGTTGGGTTCACTTCCCATTCTGTCATCCTCTGCCTGATTTCGCTAGGATCTGGGTTATCTAAACTCCTTTTGCCTCTGTTTCTGCATCTGCATTGTTTTCTTGGTCATGCACCCATAAACTCATGGGAAAATATTCTTCCGTGAGTCGTTTTGTGTCTCCTGAGGAACCCAACATTTGGATAATATCCTTAGTTGTGTTGTGTTTTAGTGTGGGCTTTTGTTGCCTACAGTGCCATGCCCATCTGTTGATGTTGTTGTCATCCTTGTATGAATGAGTGCTGAACCATTGATGTTGTCCTCCTTGTGCTAGAACGGAGTTGAAGAAGTAGGTTGTCAGGCCTGTGTGCAACACTCTCTCTAGGTGAGAGAGGTGGTTGTGGTTGAAGAGACAGGTTTTCAGGCTTGTGAGAAGCTCTCTCCAGGTGAGAGAGTCTGTTGGGAAGTGGTTTTCCCCCAGAGAGAGTCCAACACCAGCTACAGAGCTCTGAGAAATCCTGATCCAAAATTTTTCCGAGACCCAGAGAGGGAGGTGAAGCACTGATGGACTATTCTTGCGAGGTGTATACTCCTGGGTGGAACAAGAATGTAGGGAATGAGAGTTCATGAGTAGTGGGCGTAAGAAGGCTCCTGGAGAGAATCCTTGTGGTTGCTTTGTGCAGTTTCTTGTAACCTCAACCTAGTCTAGGATTCCCTTTCCCAGGGTGGATCTTGGTCCCATCTCTGGGGTGACCCACTATTGAGTGTGATGAGTAGCGTGGTCTAAGTCTGGGAGGTTCATGGAAGGTCTGCATGTAGTTGGTGGAGCTACTACAGTTTCAAAGATAATAATCATTATGTGTTTAATTTCAATTAAAATGCATGTCTCCGATGCTTGTAATTTTATCATGTATTCCTTTGCAATGATATGATGAATTATTGTTAATTACCTTAAGTCTGTATGATGGCAGTAACTCTATGTTAAATGTGTTAATTTTATTTAATGCATGTTATATATATGCATGATAATGTTCCGCGTAGTAGCATTGCCTGACCTGTTGGTGGCTAGGGATGTTACAAAATGGTATCAGATATTTAAAGGCTAAGTTAAGGTTTTGTTGGTATCATTGCCCGACCAATTGGTGGCTGGGGATGTTGAAATATGGTATCATAGCATGGTTACAACACTGAGCATGGATGGTTCATGTTAGTAGAAAATAAAGAAAAAATTTCAGGAAGAATTGTTGTCGAAGTAGAAAAAATTTGAGTTTAGACCCATGGTTTCAACGTGGAGCCTGGATGGGCTAGATAAGTGTTCATTGGACCCAAGTTTTAAGGTGGAAATTGTGTTAAGAGAACCAATTTATAACCTCAGAACCTTCCTAAGTGCCAAGAAGTTACCTTGGTCATGTTTTGAAGCTTAGGAGGAGTAGCGGTGTTGTAAAACCATGACATAACTGGTATTGGACCGCAAAGTAATGTGGACCTTAAGATCTGATCAAGAGAAGGAGAATCCTTCACGACCATCAGATATGGTAATGTTGTGAAGCAGTTAGCCATGAATTCCTTTGGAAATCCATAGAGTAATATAGTTTGTTCTATGCCGTAGGATATGTTCGGAAGGAAAGGAAATCCCTTATGACCGTCAGATATGGGGAAGGTACAAAGGAGTTAAACCGGAAGCCCTTCGGACTTCACAACTTAAGGGAAGTCTGATGCCAAAAATAAGAGAAGGGATGAATCCCGAAGCTCTGAAGTGGATAAACACCATAGATTTGGAGAGGAGAGCTCGACCATTGGATCAACCAATGTTAAAAGGTAAAACGCAGTAGTGAAGGGAGAAATCTCTCGAAGAGATGAATTAGTGAGTCATGATGATGTCACTTGGATGGACGTGGACACATGGGATGTGTGCCATGTTCCAGTGGGTTTCGAACCCACAAAATTTTGAAATTACATATGGAATGTGACGTGTGACACCCATCTGATTGGGTCACGAGTTAGCCGCTAGTATTCCACCACGTAGCATTATGTATAAGAAGGGTTAGTGGTGCCCGAGGTTACGTAATGTAGTTAAATTTCAGGGGACCCACAATGGCGTTGATCACGATACATCAATATCAACGACCATAAGGCATTGCAGGGACCCAAGTTGCATAGAAGTTAATTATCCAATGCGGTCCCGCAATCCAAACCGTGGTTTCACAGAGGGGTTATGTGTTAGCGTCAGAAGAATTGCGAGATGGAAGGAAGGTTACTCCAAAACCAACGTTGCATGCCCCCGCAATTGGAAAATGTTAAGTGATGTGACATAATGAAGTCACCAAAGGTGATTGGGAATGTTTGGAGATTAACAATTCGGATGCGTGGATGTGAAATCCTCTAAAGTCCCGAAGCTTCAAAGTTCTAGAACTCAGACGTCTCAAGTTCCATAGTGAGTGTCAACCTTCAGATGCTGAGTAGACATGGATGGTTGATCCTCCCTACTTCGTGAGTTTGTTAATCCGGAACTCTGAGAGATTGTTGTGTGGTGCTTTGAAAACTTCTGAAGCCGAAGGCCCGAGTAATCTCTTATCGATCTAGCGCTTGGTCACGACCCATGGTCACGTGGGTTGGGGACTGAGAGAAAGGGGCTAGTGCCTGAAAGTGATTACAGAGTAGAGAAGATCTCGAAAAGAAAATGAAATCTGAACTTTTTCTTAAATCAAATTGGATTGAATGCATAAACTGGTGAAGTATTGAATAGGTTTAAATTGTTTCTCTTCTTTGAGTTTTCGAGTGAAAGAAATGCACATTGTCTAAAAGGAGTGCATTGGCAGAGGTAAGTTAACCTCAGAGAAGCTCAGGAGATATACCATTGAACCTTCATGAGAAGCAGTGCGAGGAGTGCATAGGAAGAATTTTTTGTTGAGTTTAGAGAGAGAAATAGCCACTGAGAACTCTATAGAGCTCTGCCAGGCGGGCATTGAGCGAGTGAAAGTGTGCACAGAGAGAACTCTTTTTCAAGTTCAGGGAGAAGAGTATTAGAGGAATATACTCACAGACTTGTTGACCACTCTGTAGAAAATCCTCAGCAAGGTGTGCTTTGAGTAGAAGGTTGCTAGGAGGGCATGAAGTTTTCCTTTGAAAGGGAACAAAAGGGCTGAGACCCTTAGGAGAACGAGTAAATAAAAAATCTCAAAAGAGATAACGAAAGGAGTATGTGGGAGACAGACTCATTCTAAGTCCCAAATCTCATAAGAGATAACGCTCACGAGAGCGAAGACGATATCCAAGAGGCAGACTTGCAGGAGAAAGGTCAAAGGCCGAAGCCTTTGAACACTGAAAAAATATTCCAAGGCAGAAGAAGTCAAAAGATCTGGAGGAGGAGAGACAATAGCCATCAGATCGATTGTGAGAAGAAGTCTAGACCGTCAGATCCAGAAGGGCACATGGCGATAGATCATGAACTCCGGGAGAACGTGAAGGATGAAAGTTTGAAATCATCGAAGCCCGAATAGTCGAAGTAGCTGGGAGTCATTGATATGGGTTGGACAGGTGTCACCAGATCGTGAACTTTCGAGGATCATACTTCGGGGTTTCTGAGAAGTTGTGTTTCAGAATATCCTGAAGCACTGAAGTCTCAAAACGACGAGAGTCGTCGATGTGAAAGTGGATGTGTGGCGCCATATATGGAACTCTAGGTATGGAGAACTCTGGAGGAAAGTAGAGGGTGAAAGCACCGAATTCCTGAAGAAGATTTCGATCATTGATCAAGGAGGAGGTTGAAGGATCATTGATATGATCTTGGTCAGAAAGAGCCGAAGTCCCGAAGAGAATCAGGGTCGTTGATATGAAAGTGGACGTGTGGCAGAAGATCTGTCACTTCGAGGAAATTCACTATGGAGATTTGTGTGTGTGGAGACATGAGAAATCTTGAAGGACTGAGAGTCAGAGTTCATTATAACCATATGATTTTTGAGGATAGGTGTCATTAGATATTCCACTCTGGAAGATTTCCATACGAGAAAATCAGATAGTTGAGAGTTGAAACTCCTGAGGGCCGGAGAGTCGGAATCAACCATAACCATTAATTTGGAAGGGAGTTATGTGTCGACAAATCGTGTAGATAAGGGATCATGTGTGGAAGGAGGATAGATAGTAGTAGTTGATCATGGATCATCGCCAAGGGATTGGATATCGACGGACGAGCTCAATTTTTGGGCTAAAACTTGCTCGGATGTTAAAAATCTGATAGCGGGCCGCAATTTATACCACAGTCTAAAAAGGATATGTGGCAGCTGGAGGTAAATTGCGGGGCGAAAAGTGGGTTGGTCTAAAAATACTCTTTCACATGCTGAAAATCACAGTTTTCCATGAGGTCATAGCCCACGGTCTTATGAAGGAAAGGGCTAATGAAGAAAGGGGTTGGCACCTGAAATTTGGAGTTTTGGAAGTGCACAGGAATAGCCCACGGGTCTGTCAGAACCTGAACATAGAAGGAAAGGAGACCTGTGTATAATTGTTTTGGGTTCAATCACGAGCCCGAAGAGTTAATGCAACTCAGAATTTTGAAAGATCCTTTGACCAGGAGGTCAGCAGACCCCACTAAGGTAGGGGCACTGTGTCGAAAGTTCTCAGGGCATAAATAGTCATGTACAATGACAACAATGAGAGCACAAGAAGGTTCAGGAATCTGAGAATAATTGAATACTTCTGGGATCAACAAGAAAAAGTTTTATAGGGAGAAAGAAATTGCTGCAATTTTTGTGGCAGCTAGTATGATTATGGTTGGTTGGGTCAGCCAGAGGAAAGAATGCTTGCATGTTTGCAAGTGTTGTTGGTGATGTTGTTGCATAATGAGGGAAGAAACAAAGAGCTAAAGTGTTGGTTATAATTTTGATAAAATAAGCATGAAAGCTTCTACTGCTATCAAACATTCATGTAGTATAAAATTTATTAATGGAAGTCATGTAGGTATGAGTTTTTATTACTCTTTTTTCATAATTGTTGAAAGGAAATTTAGGTAGAAATTTCCTTAGCCAGAGTTATTTTATAAAATCACGTGATTATATTATTGAATGCATACCATTGGATGTGGTAAAGTTTGGAGGCCTATATTAATTCAAATCTTTTTAGCTTCTAAATGCACACACTGACATAGTAGAATGTCATGTTAATTTGGTTATGGAGTAATAACCAAAGAATTAAAAGGTAAGAACTTTTTATAGGAATGAATTCCAGTAAGCTAGTCATGTATGAGACTAGGTCATGGTTGGATATGGAAAGGTATGGATATGGGAAGGTTATGATCCACACAGGTACTGAAATCTTCCTACCTTTTAATCAAACTTGGACTGCAACCTTTTTGCTAACAATAATGAACACCACATAATTATATTCTTGGTATAGTGTTCGGGTCGAAAAGGAAGGCATCCAATTAATTGGGAGGACAATAGGAAGTGTGTGGAGAATGTGGCAACACATTGGACCTAATTCCAACTTATGGATTGTGAGATACATGATTGAGATAAA
>ML797693.1:142834-167245 GCA_009831015.1 Picea engelmannii | reverse complement strand
TTCCTTGAATTTTTATGAAGTGGTCTCATCCTTGTTGTCAGAGGAGATGAGATGGAATGATATGGAAGGACAGAGCACAAATGCATTATTTGCAAGAGGACGCTCGTAGGAAAGAAATAGATATAAGTTCTCAAGTGGGAGATCTAAGTCTAAGGATAGATCTAAATCTCCTGGAAAGTTTGTAAAGGTATGTTGGAGATGTGGAAAATAAGGGAACTACAAGAATAAGTGTAGATCCAAAGTTGAGAAAAAGAAGGGATCTGAAGAATCTCCTTCTACAAAAGAAAATACCTCCAAGGAATATGGAGGGGATGTGTACTTGGATTCTTCAATAACGAATGCAGATCATGAAGCATGGTTGGTTGACTCAGGTGCATCCTTTCATATGACTCCCCACAGGGAGTGGTTTTATGAATATGAAAGGTATAATGGAGATAATGTTTTCCTAAGCGATGACTCGACAACCGAAATCATTGGTCGAGAAAAATTCAAGTTGAGGATCATAGATGGAAGAATTAGAACACTACCTGGTGTTCTTCACATCCCAGGATTGGCCATAAATTTTATTTATGTAAGCAAAATGGACGATGCAGGGGTAAAAACAATATTTGAAAAGGAAACCTGCAGGATGGTTTGAGGAGCAATGGTGTTGTTGAAGGGAGTTCGGTTTGGAACTCTATACAAGATGGAAGGAAACATTATTAGTGATGTGTGTAATAGTTCCATTGTTCTTGATATTGGATTTGAAGAAGAAATAAATCCTACAGTCTCTGGAAAAAAGGTTATGTTGTGGCATCAAAGACTGGGGCATATCGGAGAGAAGGGTCTTCGACTACTACACGGTAAAGGTATTGTTGAAGGTATGTATAAATTCTCTTTGGATTTTGATTTATGTGAACATTGTGTATATGGGAAGAAAACTATGGTAAGATTCCCCTCTGGTGCAACGAGGGCAGAAGGAATTTTACAGCTAGTTCACAGTGATGTTTTTGGACCTGTGTCAGTCCCATCATTGGGAAAATCTGTGTATTATGTCTCATTTATAGATGAATTCTCGAGGAATACTTGGATATATTTCCTTAGGAATAAATATGAAGTATTTTACAGGTTTAAAGAGTTTAAGGCTCTTGTTGAGAATCAAACAAAGAAAATATTTAAGGTGTTGAGGATAGATAATGGCGAAGAGTTATACGGGAATGAATTTGAAGAATTTTGTAAGAAGTGTGGTATAACAAGGAAGAATACTTATCCATATACACCTCAACAGAATGGAGTTGCAGAAAGGATGGACAAGACACTCATGGAAAAATGAATGTGCATGCTCAGTGGTGTCGGGTTAGGGAAATAATTCTGGGTAGAGGCAGTGGGTATTGCATGTTACCTGGTCAACAGATCACCCTTATCAACGTTGGATGAAAAGAATCCATAAGAGGTATGGATTGGTAAGAAACCTTCTCTCACACATCTCAAGGTATTTGGATGTGAGGCATATGTTCACATTCCAAAGGAAAATAAGAGTAAGCTAGATAAGAAGGCTGAAAAGTGTATCTTTATTGGATATAAAGATGGTCTCAAAGGTTATAAGCTATGGAACCTAGAAACTAAGAAGGTAGTGTACAACTGAGATGTGGTATCTAGAGAAATGAAGGATGTTGTTAAACAGGAAGTCCTACCAAGTAAGGAATAACCAAAGAAAATAGACTTTGATTTAAAGGATGATAATCAGACTCTACAGAAGAAGACGAATCAGAAGAATAAGATCCTTATACTCCAGTATTGAGGAGATCGGTTCGAGAAAGAAGGATACCAGAAAGGTATACTCCATGTGATTTCTGTTCAAATTTTTCTTTGTCTATTACTGATGATGATCCTAGAACTGTTAGGGAGGCAGTGGATTCAGAGGATGAAAATATCTAGAAAAAGGCCATGGATGAAGAAATGTAAACCTTGGATAAGAATGGGGCTTGGGATCTAGTGGAGTTTTCGATTGGAAAAAATCCAATTGGAAACAAATGGGTATTTAAAAGGAAGCTGAATTCAGAAGGAAAAGTGGAGAAATACAAAGCTCTGTTAGTAGCAAAGGGTTATTCACAGGTTGAGGGAATTGATTTTGCTGATATTTTTTCTCTTGTTGCCAAGTTAACTTCTATAAGATTTATGTTATCTGTTGTTATTGCATTTGATTTTTAAGTAGAACAAATCGATGTGAAGACAATATTATTACATGGGGATCTGGAAGAAGAAATCTATATGAAGCAGCCAAAAGGATTTGTTATGAAGGGAAAGAAGGAGCTAATATGCAAGTTGAAATATTCCCTGTATGGTTTAAAACAATCACCAAGGATGTGGTATAAAAAGTTTGATACTTATATGTTGGTTGGCTTCCCAAGAAGCAAAGAGGATCATTTTGTGTATTTTAAATTAATTGGTGATCATTTGATTTATTTGTTCTTGTATGTGGATGACATGTTGTTGATAGGAAACAATAAGGAGATTATCCAGGATGTGAAAACTTAGTTGTCCTCTAAATTTGACATGAAGGATCTCAATGCTTCAAATTTCATTTTGGGCATGGAAATTAGAAGAGATCAAAAAAAGAGGAAACCCTGGTTAAATTAGAGAAAATATTTCGAGATAATATTGCAGAGGTTAGTTTAAAGTTATATGTGGATCAGTGTCCCAAGAAATGAGAAAAGGAGGAGGACATGTCTTGTGTTCCATATGCGAGTGCAGTTAGAAGTTTGATGTATGCAATGGTATGTACTAGACCGCGTTGGAGATATTACACACTCACCTATAATTATTTTCCTAAGTTTTACAGTTCAATGTTGAGAACAATTCCTTAGATGAGAATATTCTCTCTAGAGATTATTTCCCTACAAAATAGGATGTTCCTCTTCAGTTCAGATTCAGTTACACTTAGTTAGTGTTAGTCTCTAATTTTTGCTTTTGGTTTTGTGAGAAACCCTAATCCCAAACCCTTCCTACCTGCACTTCATTATCTTCTTCCATTTGATTTTAATCATTGTTTTTATCTTGTTATGGTTTGCATTTCAGCTTTTTGAATAATTTATTTAAGTTTGGAGTTGTAAGACATGGTTTTAAATGATGTGTCACTTTATATGCCTATTTGAAATTTACAAATTCAAATTATGCTAAGTCATTAATAACGCTACTGGAATAACATTATTCCCGTAGTGCAAATATAATCATGCCTTAATATGCTCCCATCACCTAGATTTCATTATGATGACACAGATCGTTGTTTGAGAGTTCGCATGTGTCCCACAATAGCTTTGGAATCATTTTGTGATTCAAACCGTTACATGATCGGATTGCTCTATACCTGCAAAGGACCCATTTCAAATCGTCCAATTCTCAATGATCATTATATTGAACTTGTCATTCTATGTCTACTTTTGTTGAATTTTAGGCCCAAGTATTTGCTCAAAAGAACAATTATATACTAATAGATTGCAGGTGGAAAATTCAGAATCTGAATTGTGCCAGTTATAGAATTATGTTTTGATGGCACCTAAGAGGAGTGGACAGGTAGTCATATTAGAACCCGAGGGTGCTGAACTCTTCGAAGCTTATCCTCAGATGGCTCAAAGTTTCAGAGATGCTGAGTGGTTTGAATTCCTTACCACTTTTCAAGTTTACGACGAGCAGGTCTCCATGGAGTTTGCACTAAACTTTGATGGTCACGAGGTGGAGATCGAGAAGAAGTTGATGCTGGTGATAGAAAAAACAATTGCTAAAGCTTGCAGATTGGTAGTTGGAGGAGAAATATGGTGGAAGAAAGAGCATGTGGTTACAGAGTTTGTCAATCAATTCTTGCTTCCAGATAAGCAAAATCCAAATTGGAGAAGGGGATTTCCTTGCAGATGGATTAGACCTGAATGGCACACTGCTCTGATCATTATCCACAGGTATATCACCTGCGAAGGTATATTTTCACTAGTATATATCTACCACAATAGGATATTAATGCATCTAAATAGTGATTATCCCTTAAATCTGCCTTACTTTCTACTCAAAACCTTGACAAAGATGTCAAAGAGAGTGCAGTCACCACCAATTCAAAGAGAAACTTGTTTCATCAAGTCTTAATTAAGACTTTAGTTATGTTTGTTTTGAGAGAATTACAAAAACCCTGGAGTTGGCTCATGCAATCCTTAAATCCTAACGCATAGTCCAACAAACACAAGAAATGCAAAGGAAAAAAGACTGTTACATAGAAACAAAATATTTCAATTGATGAAACCCCTGTTAAAGAAGAAATGCCTGATATCATGGTGACGAGGAATAGTAGAGGTAAAATACATAAGTTGGATCTAGAAATTGAAATGTTTTCTGAGGAAGATGTTAGAGGGGAAGAAGATTCAGATGAATATTTTAATACTCAAACTACAGTCAAGAATGAATCACCATCAACTAGTAAAAGGGGCACTGCAGTCAAAAGGGCAAAGGATAAAGGTGTGTCTGCATCTCAAAAACCTAGAAGGAATTCTACTAGGGTTACCAACAAGTACAGGTTGAAGTCTAAATCCATGTATAATCCATCGATCAAAGAAGAAAACATCATAGTTATAGAAGATCACTCTGAAGATGTTGAAGCAGGTACCAGGAAAAAGGCAAAAGGAACTCCATTGCTTAAGAAACCAGTAAACAAAGGTAAAAAAAAAAATTCATCATCTATAGGACCTGTAACGAGAGCTACAACCAGATTGGCATAAGCTAAATAAATTGCTAAAGGTATCAGTGAGATTCCTGAGAATAAAAAGGATTACCTTGTAGACTCAGATCACATATCAGACATGCCTGAAGCCATGGATTCAACAAGTTCTGATGAAGAACATAGGTCAGGATTGGTTTCTAAATACCAAGTTAAATCGAAAGAACCCAAGGTTGCCTTAAATTTGAATGAACCTACACCTTTTGAAGAGTTCTCAGAATTCAGGGTTAAAATCAGAATTGATAAAGAAAGGATGAATGAATTCCAGAAAACAATGAGACAATTGAAGAAAGAAAAGGCACAAATAGAACAATGGAATGCTCATCAGCAAGAAAGGATTCAATGTTTCAAAAAGAAGAAAAAAGAGCAAAGGGAATTGCTTAAAGAAATTAGAGAAATAAACTTCAGTCTCTATTGGCACAATGTCGTGCTTACCACAAAGCTCAAACAGAAAAATTCTAAAGCTACTGCTGTTATTATATCCTAAAGGTTTAATGAAGATTGCTACAATCATAATTTTGATGTTTTCCAGGAAATATGGCAGTGTCTACTCATTTTTGTCCAGTGAAATGAAAATACCTCGAATTGTATGACTAGATCAAACTAATCCCTGTTTTGTAGAATCAAATGTAATGATGGCAAGATCATACAATATCAAGCTATTGATCAATGATCTATTTTTGGATTGTAAAAGCTCTTTTTGAGCTAACTTCCCTAGTAGATAGATACTATTTGGATATAGTCATTAAAAGTACACTAGATGATAGGATATGGAGGTTTTATGGATAGTTTAAATAGGCAGAGGAAAGACTCTATTGAGGTCAAAAAATTGGAGATCCAAAGGACTTATTCTGAAAACTCCTTTTAAGGCATTATTATTCTATTTGACACTTAATAGAAAAGGCATATGGATGGTTAAACACTCTTTTCTACTCCATTTTCTTTCTTCATGCTTGAATTCATTATTCAGATTGCAATTCTTTTGTTTCTTGATTGTTAATTAATACAGTGAAAAATTTACTCTGGAAATTATTTTCAAGTTTTGATATCAAGTTGATGGTCTTGTTTCTTTATGATATTCCGAGACAATGATTTATGTGATGTTGACAAATTGGAAGCTTCCTACTCTCTTTTATTATTGGTCTGATTCATCTATGTGACTACCTTTTAACCAGTCAATGGGATATGCTATGTTCTGATTGTGATTTTCATGTTATGATATACTCTTGAGCCAATTTTCAACCACCTTACCCCAAAAACCAAATCATTAAAACCTTGAAAACACTTTGCAATAAATTAATGATGCCCTAGCTTGCACCCTCTCACAGTTAGTGCAACTTTAGGGACTAACATTTTTGGTGCTATTGCCAGGAACAAAGAAACGAAGATATCTTCCCTGGGGAAAGGACAAGATTATATTCAGATCTTGATGGTGAACAAGATTTTGGACATTATTTAAGACTGTGATTATTCACCTGGAGACTCCTCTGCAGTAATTCTGGCTCCTAAAAGAGAAGGTAAAGGACCTAAAACTCCTCTAACTTATTTATCATCTACTAAGAGACCAGTAACCAGGAAAAATCCAGATCCTGAGCCTATTGCAACAGTTCCAAATCCTGAAAAGTTACTAAGAAAACCTAAAGTTCTTTCTGGACAGTCTTCACTCTTAAAAGGAAAATTGTCTTCATAAAGTTATCAAGGACAATCCTTTGAAATCACCAAAACCCAAGTAGATGAAGAGGTGAATTCTTAAAGTGAAATTAAACCTGTTATTGAGCTTGCTACAGTTTCATTCCCTTCAACTATCTCAAAATTAAATATAGAACAATGGAAGTTACTTACTGAACTCGTTAAAAAGGAATATTCAGACATCTTTCCTATTACTAAAACTTTGAGAGGTCACAACACATATATTAAGAGTGAACTAAAGACACCTTCGTCATCTCTTGAATCTCTCTCATCTGAGGATTTTAAATCACATTATTTTTCTTTTGAGAATCCCCAGTTTCTTAGCCCATGATATGATCATAGTCCAGAAGAGAAATCCTTATCTGCTAAAGATCAAGACTCAGTGACAATACATCTAAGTTGTAATACACAAGGGACATTTTCACCTCCAACATCACCAATCTTGCTTACTCCCAAAGCACCAAAAATAGCTAATATGGCTGCAGACAGAATGGATGAAATAGTTGCAGCAAGGTATGCCCCTTTGGTTCTTCCACAAGTCATGTTTGCCTTTCCACCAAATGATTATATGAGATACTTTCCCAGATTCAATGGATATGGAGCAGTTACTACCGAAGAGCATTTGAGTTCATTTTATAGTTTTGCAGATAATTTCAATGTAGAGAATGTTGATCTGTGGATGAGATTATTCGTGCAGAATCTAAATGGGGAAACAAGAAAGTGGTTTAGGAGTTTGAATCCTAATTCAATTGTTGATATCATAGCCTTAGATGATACCTTTCTTAAACACTGGGTAGACAAGAAAGAATTTTTATACTACATTACCAAATTCGATGCTTTAAGGAGGAAACAAGGTGAATCAATACCTGATTTTACCAAAAGGTTCAACCAGATGTATGGTAAAATTCCAGAGGATATTAAACCTTCAGAGAAATCAACTAAAATCACTTTTGCTAATGCATTTGATGCCGAATTTTCCTTGTTTCTTAGGGAAAGAAGAGATGCTACCCTCATCCTGATGCAAGATGCTTCTATCGAGGTAGAATCAAACATATTAGCAGCAGACAAATTGAAGTCTAGAAGTGATAGAGATAGGAAAAAGAAAAAGGAAGAGTTGCCTTCATCTTCTAATTCAACATCTGATTCTAATATGGATGAAATGGCTAAGATGCTAAAAAATATGACATCTGAAATGGCAAGGTTGAAGATGGAACAAAAACAACCCAGTAGACCAGCACAGGAGAGTGGTTATAGAAATCCAAATCAGTTCAGGAGGCCAAACAATGCACCTCAAATCTTACCAAGAGAAAGAAAAAACCAAGATGAACAAAAGATTTTGCCTCCTTTTCAAAATATTGCAGTAGATGAGGAGGAGGATGAAGATGATACAGAAGAAGACCCTGCAGCTCATTTGAATGATTTTGAATCATCTCCTCTACATGTGACACAACAGGATTATGAAGATGCTTTGATTGCAAACTAGTTTGAGGAAGGGGATGAAGACGAGATCGTCCAAAAGGAACCTAAAAGGAAAAAATACAATCTCATATTTGGTTCAAATGCACCTAAAGTAGATACACATGTTTCTACAAAGAAGACTAGTACTCCAGTTAAAACAAGAATTATCAAAGGAATTCCCAAGATTCAAGCTAATCAACCATTGAAACAACCTGCCAAGGATAGTACCGTTGACATAAAGGAACCAGACAAAAATGTTTCTTCTTTTAGTTTAGAACACGAAATCAGAAAAATCAAGATTTCAGTGCCATTATTAGAACTCATGAAAACAAAACCCTTCAGAAAGACCATCCTCAAGGCTCCACAGGCTCCAACTCATGTCACCTTTTTAGATACAGTAAATCTAGAGGATGAAAACCCTGCTATAACTATTGGACCTCACATTGAAGACAAATTTGATGCCTCTCCACCATTCTACATTTCATTAAATGTCCATGACAAGATATTGCACAACTTCTTAATGGATTCTAGTGCCTCGCATAATGTCGTGCCTAAGGTGGTGATGGAAGAATTAGGGTTGGACATTACTAGACCATATCATGATCTATATTCTTTTGACTCCAAGAAAGTCAAATTCCTTGGAGTTATGAAAGATTTGGTTGTTACTCTTTCCCAATTACCTATGAAAAGTGTGGTATTAGATGTTATTATGGATGACATACCACCAAAAGTTGGAATGCTTCTTTCAAGATCTTGGGCCAAGAAGGTAGGTGGTACTCTACAGACGGACCTTAGCTATGCAACCATACCTGTTTTTGGTGGGGAACAACGAAGATTATACAGAGAAGTTAGATTGGCTTATTTGGTAAGTGATCACAATAATCCCACTAATCATCCTATATATGCTGTAGAAGATGATCTTGGTTCTTCTATTTTTCATATGAGTGATGAGATGGCAGAAGTATCGGTCAGAAAGACAACAACTGCAGTTGGAGACAGTAAAGACAATTTTGTTTGGAAAATGTATTTTGACAAAGCATGTTCTAAAGAAGGTTCTGGATCTGGCATTGTCTTCATTTCCCCTACCAAGGAGATTATTCCTATGTCATATGAACTTGAATTTGACACCACTAATAACATCAGTGAGTATGAAGCCTTGCTATTACGTTTGAAATTTCTAGAGATATGGGTATAGATAAGATATCTATTTTTGGAGACTCATAACTTATTATTCACTAGATCAAGAATATATATCAAACCAAACAACAAAGGTTAAAAAAATATATAAATGAGGTGTGGGATTATGTGGATAATTTCTTTTTGGCATTCAATATTACTTTTGTGCACTGAAATTTAAATCAGTAGGTTGACTCTTTGGCACTTGCAACTAGCAACTTTAAAACTCTGATATTTCCTAATATGAAGTTCAAAGTTGAAGTCAGACACAGACCCTCAATACAGGATAATATAAAACATTGGCAAGTTTTTAAAGACGAGGAAATTCAAAGATTTTTGAAAACTGTTGAAGAGTTTTCTAACATTTCAATAGATCAAGATGACAAAAATGGTGAAGCAGAAATACATGCTGCAGAAGTCCTTCAAGATACTATTGCCGACCAAAAAATCATTGAACTAAAGAAAAACCATCTGCCCAAAGGTTTGGTTCCACTAGAGAGTTTGTTCGATTACAATGATGTTTCCAGGAAGGCTGTTATCCAAACAGAAGAAACAAATGTAGTGGATTTTGACATTAGTTCGGATGCAAACCCTAGGTTGGTCAAAATATCTAGAAAACTGTCACAAAAACAGAAAGAAGCATATGTTGAATTGATGAAACAATATTCAGATATATTTTCCTGGTCTTATGAAGATCTCAAAGTGTTTGATACAGATATTATTCAACACAAAATTCCTCTGAAACCTGTATCAAAACTCGTTAAGAAAAATTTCAGGAAATTTAATCCTTTATTGTTACCTATAATAGAAAAGGAGCTGAAAAGGTTGTTGGAAGAAAAAATCATAGTGCCACTGAGATACTCAGAATGGGTATCCAACCTTGTACATGTCAGGAAGAAGAACAGAGAGATAAGGCTCTGTGTGGACTTCAGGAATCTAAACAAGTGCTCTTTGAAAGACAATTATCCATTACCAAAAATGGATTATATATTACAAAGAGTTGTCGGTGCAAAGAGGATCTCTATGCTTGATGGATATTCAAGGTACAATCAAATATCAGTAATGGAAGAGGACAAAAAGAAAACAAATTTTACCACTTCTTGGGGCACTTTTATGTATGAAAAGATGCCTTTCGGATTGATCAACGCAGGAGCCACATTCCAAAGGGCTATGGACATGTCTTTCATTGGGGAGAAAGACAGGTTTATGGTTATTTACCTTGATGAAATCACTATATTTTCAACATCCAACGAAGAACATTTACAACACTTGAAGCATACCTTTGAGAAGTGCAGGAGGGATGGTATATCACTTAATCCCAAAAAATCACATTTTTCCATGGAGGAAGGAAAGCTTTTAGGACACATCATTTCACCTGAAGGTATTAAAATAGATCCTGAAAGAGTAAACACTATCCAACAAATAGAAATTCCAAGAAACAAAAAGTCTATTCAGTCCTTCATTGGTATAATTAATTTTTTAAGGAGGTTTATACCTAACTTTGCAGAGATTATCAAGTACATTACTGCCATGTTGAAAAAGGATGCATAAATTAAGTGGATACCAGCAGTGAAAGAATCCTTTGAAAGGATCAAGCAGGCTATTGTTCAGGCACCTGTTCTAATTAGCCCATATTACTCCAAAGAATTCATGATTTTTTCATTTGCATCAGAAAATACCATATCTATTGTTCTTCTGCAAAGAAATGAGCAAGGATACGAGCAACCCATCTCCTTATTTAGAAAAAACCTCAGAGACTTTGAATTGAAGTATGATATAATATAAAAACAAGCCTATGCCTTGGTAAAGGTTTTGAAATCCTTCAGAGTATATGTTCTTCAATCTAAGATTACAACTTATGTCCCAAGTAGTGCAGTCAAAGAAATATTGGTTCAGCCTGATTGTGAAGGAAAGAGAGGGAAATGGATAACAAAAATCCTGGAGTATGATCTCACCATAAATCCTACTCAGATGATAAAAGGACAAGACCTTGACAAATTAATGATAGAATCTAATTGCAAAGCAATTGGGTTGTACCATCTTTCAGACAAGACACAGGATTCTTCTGTCCAGATTGAAGAAACAAATTCACAGGTAAACAACAAGTATGTTTCTTCACCATGGTACAAAGATATCGTATTTTTTTGCTGAACTTTCAATCTCCCCCAGAGTTGGATAAATCAAAATTTAGATCATTAAAGTTAAGAGAAGTAAAGTATTGCATTGTTGATTAGACCTTATTCTGGAAAGACCCTAACGATTTTCTATTGAGGTGTGTTGATGAAAAAGAAGCTAAACAAATTTCGCATGATCTGCATCATGGTGTTTGTGGAGGCCATCATCATTGGAAGGCTACTGCCTTCAATATTGTTAGGGCAGGCTATTACTGGCTAGTTCTATTCTCAGATATTTTTTCTCAGGTCAAGGCATGTGAACCCTGTCAAAAATTTGTTGGAAAGCAGAAACTTATATCTTTGCCTCTGAAACCAATCATCACCCATGGACCATTTCAACAGTGGGGATTGGACTTCATCAGAGAGATTAATCCATCATTTTCAGGACAACATAGATGGATTCTTACAACCACAGATTATTTTATGAAGTGGATCGAAGCAATTCTGACTCGGAATACAAAAAACAAGGTAATTATGGAATTTCTAGAAGGATATATTTTTTCCAGGTTTGGCTGTCCTAAAAAACTAGTCACTGATAATGCACATGATTTTAAATCGAATTCCATGATTGAATTATGCAATAAGTATAGTATCAAATTGGTTCATTCTACTCCCTACTACTCCCAAGGGAACAGATTGGCATAATCTTCCAATAAAA
Source organism: Picea engelmannii (assembly GCA_009831015.1). NCBI lineage: Eukaryota > Viridiplantae > Streptophyta > Pinopsida > Pinales > Pinaceae > Picea > Picea engelmannii. The sequence continues at coordinate 155,352 of ML797693.1, read as the reverse complement.
CTCTTATAAGGATTATCAAAAAACTACTGGTAGGAAATAAAAAATCATGGTATTACAAGTTAAAGTTTTACCTTTGGGCTGATCGTATCAGCAACAAGAATTCTATTGGGACATGTCCTTTCCAGATGGTATATGGAATAGAAGCTATTCTTCCAACTCAATTGGGCCTGCCAGTTTTAAAGTTTCTACAAGAAGAGTTAGAAGAACCCAATGATATCCAAAGGAGAATTTTTCAGATGATTGAAGTTCAGCAGGTCAGAGAACAGGTGAATCAAAAAGTTGTTGCTCACTAGAGAAAAGTCAAGGCTACATTCGATAAGAGAACTAAGAAATATATTTTCAATGAGGGAGATTTGGTGTTAAGATGGGATGCCAGGAGAGAGGATAAACCAAAACATGGTAAGTTCGATAACCTATGGTATGGTCCTTTCAGAATAGCCAAGGTAATGAACAATAACACTTTTCTCCTGCATAATTTAGACAACACAGAAACTTTTGGGGGCCTAGTGAATGGGAGGTTCTTGAAGAATTGTTTTCTCTAATGACTCATCATGTTTTCAGTTAGTACAATATGTTTTATTTTCAATAAATAATCCATATACCCAATGGACTTGTTTTTATAGTTATGCTGAGAATAAAATACTGACAGATGCAGGGAGATCAATGAATCAGAGATAAAGGAAAATACATTGGTCTGCAGTTATTGGATTTTATTTTCAAAAATCCATCCCCGGAAGGAGCCGGTGTTAGTCTCTAATTTTTTCTTTTGATTTTGTGAGAAACCCTAATCCCAAACCCTTCCTACCTACACTTCATTATCTGCTTCCATTTGATTTTAATCATTGTTTTTAGCTTGTTATGGTTTGCATTTCATATTTTTGAATAACTTATTTAAGTTTGGAGTTGTAAGACATGGTTTTAAATGATGTGTCACTTTATATGCCTATTTGAACTTTACAAATTCAAATTATGCTAAGTCATTAATAACTCTACTGGAATAACATTATTCCCATAGCGCAAAGATAATCATGCCTTAATATGCACCCATCACCTAGATTTCGTTATGATGACACAGATCGTGTTTTGAGAGTTCGCATGTGTCCCACAATAGCTTTGGAATCATTTTGTGATTCAAACCGTTACATGATCGGATTTCTCTATACCTGCAAAGGACCCATTTTAAATCGTCCAATTCTCAACGATCATTATGTTTAACCTATCATTCTATGTCTGATTTTGCTGAATTTTAGGCACAAGTATTTGCTCAGAAGAACAGTTATATACTAACAGATTGTAGGTGGCAAATTCAGAATCTAAATCGTGCCAGTTATAGCATTATGTTTTGATGGCACCTAAGAGGAGCAAACAGGTAGTCAGATTAGAACTCGAGGGTGCTGAACTCCTTGAAGCTTATCCTCAGATGGCTCAAAGGTTTAGAGATGCTGGGTGGTTTGAATTCCTTACCACTTTTCAAGGTTACGACGAGCAGGTCTCCATGGAGTTTGCACTAAACTTTGATGGTCACGAGGTGGAGATTGGGAAGATGTAGATGTTGGTGATAAAATAGAGAATTGCTAAAGCTTGCAGATTGGTGGTTGGAGGAGAAAGATGGTGGAAGAAAGAGCATGTGGTTACAGAGTTTGTCAATCAATTCCTACTTCCAGATAAGAAAAATCCGAATTGGAGAAGGGGATTTCTTCGCAACTGGATTAGACCTGAATGACACACTGCTCCGATCATTACCCATAGGTATATCACCTGCGAAGGTAGATTTTCACTAGTCTATATCTACCACATTAGGATATTAATGCATATAAATGGCGATTATCCCTTAAATCTACCTTACTTTCTACTCAAAATCTTGACAAAGATGTCAAAGAGAGTGAAGTCACTCTCCACCAATGCAAAGAGCAGCCTGTTTCATCAAGTCTTAATTAAGACTTTAGTTATGTCTACTTTGAGATAATTACAGAAACCCTGGAGCTGGCTCATGCAATCCTTAAATCCTAACACACAATCTAGCAAACAAAAGAAAGGCAAAGGAAAAAATACTGTTACACAGAAACAAAATATTTCAATTGATGAAACCCCTATTAAAGAAGAAATGCCTGATATCATGGCGATGAGGAATATCAGAGGTAAAAGATCTAAGTTGGATCCATAAATCAAAATGTTTTCTGAGAAAGTTGTTAAAGGGGAAGAAGATTTAGATGAAGATTTTAATACTCAAACTACAGTCAAGCATGAATCACCATCAACCAGTAAAAGGGGCACTGCAGTCAAAAGGACAAAGGATAAAGGTGTGTCTGCGTCTAAAAAACCTAGAAGGAATTCTACTAGGTTTACCAACAAGTATAGGTTGAAGTCTAAGTCCATGTATAATCCATCGATCAAAGAAGAAAATGTCATAGTTATAGAAGATCACTCTGAAGATGCTGAAGCAAGTACCAGGAAAAAGGCAAAAGGAACTCCATTTCTTAAGAAACCAATTAAAAAAGGTAAACAATTGTTTTCATCGTCTACAGGACCTGTAACGAGAGCTACAACCAAATTGACAAAATCTAAATAAATTGCTAAAGGTATCAGTGAGATTCCTGAGAATAAAAAGGATTACCTTGTAGATTCAGATCACATATCAGATGTGCCTGAAGCCATGGATTCAGTAGGTTCTGATGAAGAACATAGCTCAGGATTGGTTTCTAAATACCAAGTTAAATTAAAAGAAACCAAGGTTGCCTTAAATCTGAATGAGCCTGCACCTTTTGAAGAGTTCTCGGAATTCAAGGTTAAAATCAGAACTGATAAAGAAAGGATCAAGGAATTCCAGAAAATAGTGAGACAGTTGAAGAAAGAAAAGGCACAAATAGAACAATGGAATGCTCATCATCAAGAAAGGATTCAAGGTTTCAAAAAGAAGAAAAAAGAGCAAAGGGTGTTGCTCAAAGAACTCAGAGAAATAAACTTCAGACTCTATTGGCACAATGTCATGCTTACCACAAAGCTCAAACAAAAAAATGATAAAGCTATTGCTTTGATTATATCCTAAAGGTTTCATGAAGATTGCTACAATCATAATTTTGATGTTTTCCAGGAAATATGGTAGTGTCTACTCATTTTTGGCCTGTGAAATGCAAAGACCTCGAACTGTATGACTAGATCAAACTAATCCCTGTTTTGTAGAATCAAATGGAATGCTGGAAAGATCATACAATATCAAGATGTTGAGCAATGATCTATTTTTGGATTGTAAAAGCTCTTTTTGAGCTAACTTCCCTAGTAGATAGATACTATTTGTATATAGTCATTAAAAGTACACTAGATGATAGGATCTGGAGGTTTTATGGATAGTTTAAATAGGCAGAGGAAAGACTATGTTGAGGTCAAAAAATTGGAGATCCAAAGGACTTTTCTGAAAACTCCTTGTAAGGCATTATTATTCTATTTGACACTTAATAGCAAAGGCATATGGATGGTTAGACTCTCTTTTTTACTCTGTTTTCTTTCTTCATGCTTGAATTCATTATTCAGATTGCAATGCTTTTGTTTCTTGACTGTTAATGAATACAGTGAAAAATTTGCTGTGGAAATTATTTTCAAGTTTTGATATCAAGCTGATGGTCTTGTTTCTTTATGATATTCTGAGACAAGGATTTATGTGAAGTTGACAAATTGGAAGCTTCCTCCTCTCTTTTATTATTGTTCTAATTCATCTATGTGACTACCTTTTAACCAGACAATGGGATATGCTATGTTCTGATTGTGATTTTCATGTTATGCTATACTCTTGAGCCAGTTTTCAACCACCTTACCCCAAAAACCAAATCATTAAAACCTTTAAAACACTTTGCAATAAATTGATGATGCCCTATCTTGCACCCTCTCACAGTCAGTGCAACTTTAGGGACTAACAGTTAGACTAGTGGAAGTCACTCATGCATGGAAACCTCAGTTTTATCCCCAGGAGTTGCATGTGTCTCTGTCACTTCCACACATGTGTCTCAATCAATTGATGATTGCATGGATCAATTAACTAGGACTAGGTGGAAGTTCACTCCAATGTTTGTCGGTGAGTGTATAGATATATATAGATCACTACTATGGAACATTAATTACCCATGTAGCCTATATCTATTGTGAATTATTCACTATTTGATTGTGGAATACAATTAATGAGAAATACTCTATTCTTTCTCTCCTTCTTCTTCTTTCTCAAATTTTCTCTGCAAATGTGTGTATTATTTTTTATCTAGATCTATTCTGTGTAGGTTCAACACATTTACATGGTATCAGAATTGAAGGACTGCTAAGAAAAATCTACACCAAAATATTTTGCAGGTACCGAAGATTGAATAATGCATAAATGATGGATTATTCACTGACAATACTTCTCGCACCTCATAACTATTTGGAGTGGAAGACAAAAACATTTCTTCTACTCAGATCCAGAGGCTTGTACCAAACAACTATGGAAATGAAAGTAGAGCTTGATTCTTCCGATGAGAAAAACTATTTTCTCAATAGACAATATATGGCCATAGGACATATTCTCTGGTTTATTTCTCCTGAAATTCTCCATCAAGTATATGATGACTCACAAGAATCAACTCCAAATGAATTATGGACTATATTGGAGGTTTTATTTGGGAATAAAGAATATTGTGAAGATTTCATGTAGGAGGTTGGACAGATAGAGCCAAAAGAGAAGTCATCAGAAGATCAAGCCACTTATTATGAAGAGTCTTCTACACAAGTATTTTCACAAATTTGTATTACATTAATTGAAGATGATGCCTATTCCATTTCAAATTTGTTTTTTGAAATTCACGTGGAATATATATGGCATGCATCTTAGGGGTCACTGCAGACACTTTTCCATGAGCAATGCATGCATCTCAGGAGACAAAAAGGGATCTGCGCACATCAGACTCAATTCTGATATTTTCTAAGAAAAATTTGCAGAAACAAATTGGATATTTGAATTCCTCTCGAGAAAATATCTAATTTCAAAAAAACAATCGTCCAAAATGGAATCTAGGAAGTGAAGTTATGATCTTTTTAAAATCAACAAAATTTCAACATTTTTTCGGAAACAGTCGCACGGTTTTCAAAGTTTCATACAAACTTTATTTGGATATTCTTCATCACTATGGTGAAAATAAAGAATGGGCCCCGAAAACGAGGCCATTTTAGGTACCCAAATACAAAATATACAATGAAATAAATGAGGAAAGAGGGAAAACATTGCTTAAAAATTACAAAATTACAATGCATAAAAAAAATGAGAAGGAACAAAAAGTGGTTGCTAAGCAACCTTGTCCTTCACTCCAATAAGACCTCATAACTGTGCAAGTTTGTGCTCATTGAATATTTTTTTGAAGATGTAGATGTTTGCATGGATCTGATGAAGTATATACACCATTGAGATGTCCACACATATCCACTTTTTCTTCTTGTAATGAAGAAGATCCATACAAACATCTACATCTTCAACAAAATCTTCAACAAGCACAAACTTGCACAGTTGTAAGGTCTTCTTGGAGTGAAGGATAAGGTTTCTTAGAAACTACTTTTTGTTTCTTATCATTTTTTTCAATGTTTCATTCTTATATGCATTGTACAATGGGTACCTAACCTTGACTTTGTTTTCAGGACCCATTCATCATGGACACCCTAGTAGTGTTCAGGGGGGGTGTTGGAGATATTACACACTCACCTTTAAATATTTTCCTAAGTTTTACAGTTCAATGTTGAGAACGATTCCTTAGATGAGAATATTCTCTCTACATAATATTTCCCTACAAAATAGGATGTTCCTCTTCAGTTCAGAGTTAGTTACACTCAGTTAGACTAGTGGAAGTCACTCATGCATGGAAACCTTGATTTTATCACCAGGAGTTGCATGTGTCTCTGTCACTTCCACACATGTGTCTTAGTCAACTGATGATTGCATGGATCAATTAACTAGGACTAGGTGGCAGTTCACTCCATTGTCTGTCAATGAGTGTATAGATCTCTCTAGATCACTACTATGGAACATTAGTTACCCATGTAGCCTATATCTATTGTAAATTATTCACTCTTTGAGTGTGGAATACGTTTAATGAGAATTCTTCTATTATTTCTCTCCTTCTTCTTCTTTCTCAAATTCAATCTGCAAATGTGTGTATTATTGTTTAACTAGATCTATTTTAGGTTGAACACGTTTACAGACCGGACATTGCACATGCAGTGGGATTTTTGAGTAGGTATATGTCAAAACCAGAGAAGGAGCATTGGACATTAGTAAAAAGGGTTTTCAGGTATTTGTGTGGCACTACTAGCTATGGATTATGCTACCAAGGAAGAACATGATTGGATAGAGTGTTAGATGTACATGGCTTTTTGGATGCAGACTAGATTGAAGATCTAAATCGTAGGATATCTACAAGTGGGTATGTGTTTAACCTATTTGGAGGAGCAATAAGTTGGATGAGAAAAAGATAGGTTATAGTGGCACTTTCAACTACAGAAGTTGAATACCTGGTAACCACTCATGCAAGGAAGGAAGCAGTATGGTTACAAAGATTGTGTTCAGGTATTGGGTTGGTACAACAAGCTATACGGATATATTGTGATAGTCAAAGTGAATTTTTTCTAGCGAAGAACCCAACTTATCATTCAAATACAAAGAATATTGATATTCAATATCACTTTGTGAGAGACATGGTTGAAGAAAAGAAAGTGTTGTTGATGAAGGTGGAGACTTTGAAGAATGTTGCAGATTCATTAGAAAAATTTGTGAGCATTGAGAAGTTCTCTTGGTGTAGAGGATCCATGGGCATTGCTGCCCTAGATTGTTGACTATGTAACCATGTAACCCCCTATATGCAACGAAAACAACAAGTGGGAGAATGTTGGGTATGTGTTATATTCTTTGCATGAATTTGTTTTCCTCAAGAAACGTGCCACATTTTTGCCTCATTTTTTGTGTTGCCTCAATTTTCATGTCCATTATTGGGCAGTTTTGGCACATGGTTTTCCATTTCCGGTTAAGGAATTTGGGTTGTTGACTAATCCAGGTCATTGGGTTAGGGTTTTGGATTTCGTTGGATCCTATATGTATATTGTATTGTAAACAATGTATCACAATGAATGAATATAGAATATGCTGGTTTTCCGGGTTTGGGTTTCCAAGGGAAAAATATATGTGTAATGTTTGTATTTTCCATTATATTTTTTCTGTTCTTTTACTGAAAATTTATTTGCAATAAATAATGTACAAGGTTAAAATCTTCAATGTGGATTGAGTTCTGCATCTCCTCTCTGAGCACAAAATTTTCCTCAAACAATATAAATGTTCCTTTGGAGCCTCAGAAGTGGAGTACCTAGGTCATATTGTTGGAAAGGATGGTGCAAGGGTGGATCCTAAAAAACTTTAAGCTATGCAAGATTGTCCTTTCCCTAAAATCTTAAGAGATTGCATGGATTTCTGGGTTTAACAGGTTATTATCACAGGTTTATTAAGAATTATGGAAAAATTGCAGCACCTCTCATGACTCTCCTTAAAAACAATTCCTTCAAATGGACTCCAACAACTGATCAATCCTTCCATTCCTTGAAAGTGGCTATGTGCAAGACATCGATCTTGTCTCTTCCAAACTTCACCAAGATCTTTGTCTTGGAATGTGATGCTTATGGAAAAGGAATTTGGGTAGTCCTCATGCAAGAGGTTGGAATTCACCAACAAACACCTTTCAGATAGAAAGTTGGGCCAATCAATCTATGAATAGGAAATTTTGGCTATTCTACATGCAGTGGATCTTTGGCGTCCTTATCTATGGGGAAATTATTCCAAATTGAAACTGATCACCAGAGCCTCAAGTATTTTCTAGAACAAAGAATTTCCTTCCCGAAGAAACAAAAATGGGTAACCAAGCTATTCTGCTATGATTATGAGATCATTTACAAGAAGGGAAAAGAAAATGTGTTCCCCGAGACTCTTTCCCAAAAATATGAAGAAGAAGAGTCCCTCTTTTCCCTCTCTTTTATTGTACCAGATTGTCTCCAAGATGCTCGCCAAGAATGGTTGCAAGGTCCCAAAATCCCTCGCCTCATCCAACAATTGCAAGAAAATTATCCACCTTCTCGAGGGTACTCTTGGCACAATAATGAACTTCACTACAAAGTCCATATCTATTTAAGCAACCAGTCGCAACTTAAATCCACCCTCCTTTATAATCTTTGTGCTTCACCTATAACTGGGAATTCGAGCTTTACCAAAACCTATGAAAGGGAAAAAAATGTTTTTTCTGGGATGGTATGAAACATGACATCTTCACTTTTATGGCTGAATGTGATGTTTGTCAACACAACAAAGGATAAATAGTAAAAAATCCCCAGGAACACTCCAACCCCTTCCAATTCCCCCTTCTATCTGGCGAGATATTTCTATGGATTTCATTGTGGGCCTACCTAAATCTGGCAATAATATAGTCATCGTGGTGGTGGTTGATCATCTTTCCAAATATGCTCATTTTTGTTCTCTACAACATCCTTTCACCACATACACAGTGGCTCAATTTTTCATGGATAATATCTTCAAACTTCATGGCATGCCTCATTCTATTGTCTCTAACTGAGATCCCACTCTCACTAGCAATTTTTGGCAAGAATTGATCAGGCTATAGGGAACTCAATTCCATCTCAGCACCGCCTATCATCCCCAGATTGATGGACAAACTGAATTTGTCAACAAGTGTTTGGAAACATATTTTAGGTGTTTTTCATCTGAGAGGAAAAATTAGTGGGCTCAATTCTTACCCTTAGCCGAATGGTAGCACAACACTTCTTACCATACAACTACTCACATGACTCATTTTGAACTAGTATATGGAAAACATCCACCTTCAATTCTCTCATACATGCCCGGTGTCTCGAAGGTCTAGGTAGTTGACCAAACTCTTACAGTTCAAGAGGATATTCTCCATTCCCTCAAAGAGAATTTGGTCATGGATCAGAATCAAATGAAGTAATAAGAAAATCAAGGTCACTCATAACATCAATTTGCAGAAGGGGACCAAGTGTTTTTTCAACTGGAACCTTATAAGTAGAATTCACTTAAGGATGACCATTGTCAGAAACTGGTGCCCAAATTTTATGGTCCTTATATAGTTCTCAAGTGAGTGGGACATGTGACCTATCCGTTATGTTTTCCTAGACATTATAAGATCCATCCTATTTTTCATGTCTCATGCTTAAAGAAGGTGATTGGAACTAAGTGCCAAACTCAAACCAGTCTTCCCAAGTTGGATGAAGAAGGCTCCATCTGGTTGCATCCATAAGTGGTATTGGACCAACGTGAGCATCATCTTTGTCAGTGCACCATCAAGTAAGTGTTAGTACAATGGAAATATACAACTCCAATAGATGCCACTTGGGAGCCAACTACCATTCTACAACAATTTTCTCATCTCAAGCCTTAAGGACAAGTTTTTTTTTAAGGGGGAGGGCATGTTAGGGACCTAACCTCCCTAACCCCTCACGTAGGTAGAATAATATAGGTTCCATGTAATAAAGGCCAAAATTAATAAGGCTTAGTAATAAGGAAGAATAATTCAAATGTAAGAAGACCTAATAGAAGAATCTGCTTCTAGAAGATATTCATCTAGATTGTTCTTTTGGTAGATAGATTTAGTATAAATAATAGTCAAGGGCATGAGAAGTCTTGTCTTTAGAATTATTGTAATAAAGCACTTCTCTACTGGAGGTTTCCCCCTCGAATAAGGAATTGAACATTATTTCCTATCAATAAAGGTATTATTTTGGTGTCGTGGTTTCATATATTGTGTTTTTTTGTTGTTATTCTCTGCAATATTTCTGTTTTTGGCTATTATAATAGATCTCGTACCTTACAAAAACAATGAAAGGAGACACTAATACCATAAAGTTTCAACAAGAGTCCAGGCACTTGAAGAAACAAGAGAGAGGAGGCTAACTAGTCATTATTAGTTTTATTAGCATCATTAATCATCAAATCATTCCTCTCTCTATGAATTGGAGTTGAGATATTAAGACTATATTTTGAAAATTCCCTCAATTTTACAACTACAACCAAACCATCATAAAATTATCTACACATAAATTTGGAATACTCACTTTCTTAACTATCAAACCGCATTAATTACAACCCACTAAACAAATTAAGTAAAAATAATAATGGAGGATTAAACAAAGAACTCAAAAGTTATATAGAGATTCATCATTATCATCTCCAAATTCCAAACCAAGGACACATTTGTTAAGAGGTAGAGGAGATTGTTATATTTCTCTTTGTAATAATTATAAGAACATGATGTTGACATAAATACAAGACTTTAAGAAATGCTTGACACTATTGACATAAATACAACACCTATAGGAAATTTGGGGAATTAGTCCACATACTTTAAGATGAAAATCCATAGTTAAGTGTGCACATCCTATAATAATAGGATGACGGATTGGACTATTTATTCAATAACCTAACATTATTCCAAATGTTTTTGCACTTAATTAAATTAATGGTATTTATAAAAATACAACTGCTTAATTTCTCAACACGTAGTGTTGATGTGCAACATGAATAAGTTATTATCTTATGCAATGCTGATTGTCTTGTAAGAACATAGATATTGCAGTGTTCAAAGTTTTTTTTTCATGTTAATACTATTTATGAGAGTCCAAAACACTTACTATATTAAGAAAAAACATACATACATCCAAAAAAATTCATTATCCGAACCACCCTATAATTTTCATTCATTATTTTTCCTATGTTCACATGCATACATGATCGGCAGATAAAAATAAATAAATCAAAAATTTAATTTTGTTTTAATCTCCACTCTTGGCAGTGGAATAAAAACTACAAATATAAGTATATGCGATGGATCTTCTATTTTTTTAATTAACAAAGCATAAACTCCCATTTGTGAATTGATACATATGGATTTTAAGCTTCTAACAATTGATAACATAAAACATACTTCCAATAATGTGCTCATTGTATAGAAGTACAATGATAGATTGGCAGATAGGATTATCTATTCAGTGAGGTGATATTTTTCTAAATGTGTTGGCACTTAATTCAATCATTACTGTTTTATCAAACATACTTCCAATAATGTGCTCATTGTATATAAGTACAATGATGGATTGRCATATAGGATTATCTATTCATTGAGGTGATATTTTTCTAAATGTTTTGGCACTTAATTCAATCATTATCGTTTTCAAAAATACAATTTGTTAATTCATCAAAAACTTAATTCAATCATTATCGTTTTCAAAAATACAATGTGTTAATTCATCAAAGGTGATATTTTTCTAAATGTTTTGGCAATTAATTCAGTCATTACTATTTTAAAAAATACAATGGGTTAGTTCCTCAAAGAGTACTACCAATGTGCAACATGAAGATGTTTTTTTATTATGTAATGCTTATTTTCCATTAGTTACAAATATAAATTATTTTAATTTTTTTTTGACATTAATCATATTTAAGTGAGTCCAAGACATTTATTATACATGTTTTTTACATGCCAAATGAATAAGAAAAAACATGCATAATCCAAAAAACTACATTTTATTAATTGCCTTATACTTTTATTTCATTTTTTTTTCTTATGTTCCCATGCATATATGATCAACATATAAAATTAAATAAGTCGAAATTTTGATTTTAATTTATTCTCCATTATTTACCATAAATATTCAATGGAACTTAAAACATACAAAGATGAGTATATATAATGTGTCTTTAGTGTTTTCATTTAGCATGGCATAAACACCCTTATGTCATGATACATATGAATTCATATCTTCCATCAATTGATAACATGGAAAATATCTCCTATAATGTCCCAAAACATAAACATCAAATTTCCATCAATTAAAAACCTATTGATTTGTTTATGATTCAATAGAGAAAATATGAGAGATACTTCCTAAGTCTTATGTGAAATCCTATAACAATAAATGATCCCCAAATGTTAATAAGCATTGCTGATAAAAAGTACCTTGATGTATATTTTTATGGTTGGTTGGATAAAAAAGGGTCTCTTCCAACAAATAAATATTGTTGAAATGTCAAGGAACTCTAAAGAATGTAAATGGCATGTCCTGATGGGAAACTAAAATTAAAAGGAAAAGTCCCACCAAAGAGGATACTTGGAGTAGCTACAAAGAATAAAAACAAATCAACAAAGTCGACGAGTGGTAACCAGGGTAAATTTTCAGTGTAGAGTATAGTACGCTTGACTCAATAGGGACGTTGAGTATTAACATATCAACATGTCGCAAAGGAAACAAGCTCGAGGACTTGACCTTGAGATTTGCTTCTTTCAAATCATATCACTCAACTACTTTATCCAACCCATAACACACACACACACACACACACACACAACAACAACAACAACAACAACAACAAAGTCTTTTACACCTGGAGATTCTTAATTACTTCAGGGTTACAACGATTATATGCTATCCCCCCCCCCCCC
>ML797693.1:114978-125834 GCA_009831015.1 Picea engelmannii | reverse complement strand
TGTAGCTACCTTTGGAAGTCATTACTTCCCTTGAACAATAATTATTGATTATTTCTCATATATTGTGCATGGTGTATTATGGTGTATTGGTGTAACTCTTATAATATTGTTCATTTCTCATTGGATATAGTTGAATGGTTTAAGTATAAGTTGGAAAAGGTTTTAAATTTTACTTGATACTGATTCATCCCCCTCTCAGTATCAGCAACATGTGTGCCCAGGAAGCCCGGTGAAGGGCCACGGATCCAGTAATTCGCCCAATAAGTAGCAAGATCACTCTCAGAGACAAATTGGTGATCTTGTGAATTGTCACTTGAGAACCTACCTTCTTATTGTCGGCCTCATAGTACATCGTGATGTAGTCCTCAATGTTAAGAGGCGCAGGGGGAAATGATGTCCATAGATTGACTAGTTTCCCTCTCCTCGAGAGGCCAGTCAAGAAGTAAATGTCCTCGGTCATTGGAGTCAACAAATGTCCCTCAATCATGAATTTCTCCACATCCAGATGACAATAGTTAACCAGGAAATTCAGTAGCTTGGGTTGTGCCCTCATAAATGGACATTGGAAGAACTTCCACAACCCACATTGTTTCAATGTGGCAATGGAAGTAGGGTCCTCATCAACTAGTACATCAATTTCCTCGCGTTCCCTCTCCCTCCAATGGACATGCATCATGTTCCATGGTAGATAAAAGAGAGTTAGCTCTTGAAATTTAAGTTTATTTCCATGCTTTTGAGGGTGTGCATGGGTTGTTTTGGTCATAGTCACATATGTACGTGGGCATAATGCTTTATGCCTGAGTACATACGCAAGTTGTCCTTGGACAACCCACGTACACGCAGGGCCTCTCTTTTTAGGAGAGCACGCCCCCTCAAAAAAAAATGCATAAGAAAGGAATTGAAATGCAAGGGAAATACATTTGTACTTGGTCCAAACGGAAGTTCATTTCATCCTCTAAAGATCCCATAATCAAATTCTTTAGCAAAGGGGATATTTCTCCCTTTGGTCAATTTTCAAATTGCAATGGTGAAAATGAGCTGTCAACTTCTATTTATAGGTTTTTTTGGCTCTTTTTGCCACTTTTTTGCCACTATTCTTTTCTCATTATTCTTCGAGAGAGTGCCCAGTATGAGTCCTAGAGAGACTGTAAAGGGGCATGTGACCTCCTTCCCAGTAGTATGCATATGGGCAGCATCACTACCATGATAAGTAGGAGGGAGGACCATAGAGGCCTTTGATGAAAAATTCTTTGACTGGTGGGAATGACAGATCCTAGTGATAGAGGACTACCCCTATGCTAGAATCAACATTTCCAGGGATCTGGACATTCCCATGCCTCCGGAAGAGGAGTGAGGAGAGATAGGTAACATGTTTTTTAAAGTTATTTAATTTTTAATTATTTATATATATATGATTTTTATATGTATCAGAGTACTGAATTGTATGTATATTTTATGTATAGATGTGGGACTAGTGTGCCCGATGGACTTCACAAGAACTCGGTGATGTCCTCGACCAGAGGCGAGACCAAGAACAACCAATGGACCTTCAACCGAAGAGTCTGAGAGATTTTTGAGATGGGTGGATCACAACCTCACCATGCTCACTCGTGCAGTTCCTATGTCCGAGATTGAGGATCTTCCACCCTCTATGCAGCCTCATGTAGTGGGGGTGCCATGGACTTCGGTTCATCATTTTCGGTGTTTAGCCAACACCGTTGTTCACTATGGTGGGGCCAATTTGCCCCGATCTTATATAGGCTAGACTATTATGTTCCAAGGGAACCTTTGTATATTTTTTTAGGGCATAAGCCCTGTGATCTATACTGAATCTTATTTTTGAGGCGTTCGTGCCCACCTATGTGCTCATGAAATTTTTTGACATATATAGATATTTACATCTTTATTCGTCTTATGGATCACATTTTTTACAAATGTATGTACATGTGTATGTGTGTTCAACATGCCAATCTAATACTTTCTTAGCTAGAGTATCTGTCATTTGATTAAATCTCCTAGGAACATGGATATACGTAATGTAATCAAAGTAACATTCTAAGAGATGTATTGTTGGGTATGTGTTATATTATTTGCTATATTTAGCGGATTTTTCTATTTTTAGTGGTTTACTAAATTAATCATGGATTAAGGGATTGGGGTTTTGGTATCTATAGAATACCTAAAAACATTGTATATATTGTATGGTGAATGGTGAAATTCAATAATGAATATAAGAAAGGTTTTCCCAGTTGAGGGTTTCCGGTATAAAATCTCTGTGTACTCTGTTTATGAGCCATTGATTAAATTATGTTTTTCTTAAGAATATATATGCATTGATTTACTTCACAGGTTTAAAACTTACATGTGGTATCAGAGCTCATTTTTGTCTTCGGAGGGATGCCTTTGTTGTTTATGGTTTGGCTCTGTCTTGATAGATCAAGTTTATCTTAGGTTTGTGATAAACCTGGTTTTAGTGGGATCTTTTGCAGTGGTGATTTGAGTGCAGAAAGAGGAATGGAAAGCTCTTCTAGAATCGAGATAGAGAAGTTCAACGATAAAAACTTTGAGCTATGGAAGCTGAAGATGGAGGACCTTATTGTAGACAAAGAATAATGGATTGTTGTCGATCCTGGTACACAGCCTACTAGTACACTATCTACTAGCACAGAGGCTATTGGTACACAACCTACCAGTACAGAAACTACCAGTACACCACCTATTGGTATGTCGAAGGAAGATTGGGAGAAGTTGGACAGAAGAGAAAGGAGTATTATTCGACTCTACCTGGAAGATTCAGTGTTGTTGAATGTCTCAGGAGATTCTACAGCCAAGGAACTATGGGATAAGTTGGGTAATTTTTATCAATAAAAGTCCTTGGTAAACAAGTCATTTCTTCGAAAGAAGCTGTATCATATTAGGATGGAAGATGGAGATTCTGTGACAGAACATCTAAATTCCTTTAATACTCTGGTAAGTCAACTTGTCTTTGTTAATATTACAATTGCAGAAGAAGATAAATGTATTACTTTGTTATGTTATTTTCCATACTCTTGGGATAATCTGATTGTAGCAATTGGTAGTACCACTCAATCTACATTGAATTATGAGAATGTAGTTTCATCCTTGTTATCTGAAGAGATGAGGTGGAAAATCATGGATGGTCATATCGCATATGCTTTATTTGTAAGAGGTCATACCCAAGATAGGAATCATGGTAAGCCTTTAGGGGGGAGATCTAAATCTATAGGTAGATCTAAGTCTCCAGGAAAATATTTAAGGAAATGCTAGAAGTGTGGTAAAAAAGGGAATTATAAGAAAGATTGCAAGTCTAAGAAGGTTGAAAAACCAAAGGGATTTGATAGTATCTCTTCCACAGAGGCAAAAACCTCCACTAAAGAAGGAGGTGATGTTTACCTAGCATATACAAGTACACATGCAGACCACGATGTATGGTTGATTGAATCAGTTGCATCATACCATATGACCCCTCACAGGGAGTGGTTCTCTGAATATGAAAAATATGATGGTGGTGATGTATTCCTAGGAGATGACTTGACAAAAAAAATCTTGGGAAGTGGAATGATTAAGTTGTTGCTAAAAGATGGAAGGATTAGAACACTCCCTAGGGTTTTGCACATTCCAAAACTTTCCAGGAGCCTAATATCTGTAAGTAAGTTGGATGATGCAGGAGTGGATACTATATTTGGAAAGAACACTTGCAAGATGGTACGAGGGGCAATGGTGTTGATGAGGGGATTTTGGTGTGGAACTATGTACAAGTTGTTGGGAATCACTTATACTAATGGGTGTAACAGTTATGTTTTCCTTGAGCAGACAAATAAAGAAGACAAGACCAATATCGTCCCCAAAAGAAGACCATGTTGTGGCATCAAAGACTGGGGCATATTGGAGAAAAGGGCCTTCAAACACTACACTGTAAAGGCATGGTTGAAGGTATGTCTAATTTCACTCTGGATTTTTATTTCTGTGAACATTGCATAAATGGTAAAAAAAATTGAGTAAGATTCCCATCTGGTGCTACAAGAGCAAAGGGGATCTTAGAGTTGATACACAATGATGTGTTTGGACCTCTTCCTGTTCCATCCCTAGGTAAATTTGTGTATTATGTTTCATTCATAGATGACTTTTCAAGGAACACATGGATTTATTTTCTTAGAAAGAAATTTGAAATTTGAGATATTTGATCAATTTAAAGAGTTTAAGGCTCTGGTAGAAAATCAGACAGAGAAGAAAATAAAGGTATTGAGAACAGATAATGGTGGAGAATTCTGTGGAAATGAATTCAAAGAATTCTGTAAGAAGTGTGGTATAGCAAGGTAGAATACTACTCCATACACTCCTCAGTAGAATGGAGTTGCAGAAAGGATGAACAAGACATTGATGGAAAAATCAAGGAGCATGCTCAGCGGTGCTAGGTTAGGAAAAGAATTTTGGGTAGAGGCAGTGGGTACAACATGTTACCTGGTCAATAGATCACCTTCATCAACGTTGGATGATAAAATTCCACACGAGGTATGGTCTGCAAAGAAACCCTCTCTTCAACATCTTAGAGTGTTTGGTTGTGATTCTTATGTACATGTTCCAAAGGAAAATAGGAGTAAGCTGGATAAAAAGGTTTAAAAGTGTATCTTTATTGGTTATAAAGATGGTGTGAACGTTTATAATCTTTGGAACCCAGAAACCAAGAATATTGCTTATAGTCAAGATGTTGTTTTCAAAGAGGTAAAAGATGTGTCCAAACAAGAATTCCTACCAACACAAGACAAACCTGAGAAAATAGAGCTTGATTTGAATGATGCAAAATCTGAATCATTTGAAGAAGAGGAAGCGGAAGAAGAAGAAGAAGAATAAGAACCTCATACCCCAATATTGAGGAGATCAATGAGAGATAAAAGGAAACTATAAAGGTATAGTCCACCTAATTTCCATTCCAATTTTGCTTTATCTATTACTGATGATGATCCCAGAACTGTCAGGGAAGGAGTGAATTCAGAGGATAGTAAACTCTGGAAGAAGTCCATGGTTGAAGAAATGGATGCCTTGGATAAGAATGAGGCATGGGATATAATTGAGTTGCCAGCGAGAAAAAAATATGTTGGTAGAAAATGGTTGTTTAAGAAGAAGTTTAATACACAAGGTAAAGTAGAGAAATACAAAGCTTGGTTAGTAGCAAAAGGTTATTCCCGGGTAGGGGGAATTGAATTTGGTGAGATTTTTTCTTTTGTTGCTAAGTTAATTTCTATTAGATTTCTTTTATCTATTTCTATTGCTTTTGATCTTGAAGTGGAACAGATGGATGTGAAGACATCATTCCTACATGGGGATCTGGAAGAAGTAATCTACATGAAGCAACCATAAGGCTTTGTAGTGAAGGGAAAGAAAGAGTTGGTCTATAAGCTAAAGAAGTTACTATATGGTATGAAGCAATCACCTAAGATGTGGTACCCAAAGTTTGACACATACATCCTTGGATTGGGATTTGTAAGAAGTAGGGCTGATCACTGTGTATATTCCAAGTAGGTTGGTAATCACTTCATTTATGTAGTGTTGTATGTTGATGACATGTTGTTGGTAGAAAATAACATGGATGTTATCAAGGAGGTGAAATCACAACTATCCTCCAAATTTGAAATGAAGGATCTCGGTGCTGCTAACTTCATTCTGGGAATGGAGATTAAAAGAGATCATGAAAACAAGAAACTTTGGTTGAATCAGAGAAAATATGTTGAGACGATATTGCAGAGGTTTAATATGCATGGAAGTAAACTGCTCAAGGTTCATATTCGTATAGGTGTAAAGTTATCTGCAGATCAATGTCCCAAGAGACAGGAAGAATAAGAGGGCATGTCCCATGTTTCGTATGCCAGTGCAGTTGGCAGTTTGATGTATGCAATGGTATGTACTAGACCAAACATTGCACGTGCAGTGGGAGTTTTGAGAAGGCTTATGTAAAAACCAGGGAAGGAGCATTGGACAACAGTAAAGAGGGTTTTCAAGTATCTTCATGGCACTACTAGTTATGGATTGTGCTACCAAGGAAGATCAGGATTGGATAGAGTGGTGGACATACATGGCTTTGTTGATGTAGACTGGGCTGGAGATATGGATCATATAATATCTACAAGTGGGTATGTGTTTAACCTATTTTGAGGAGAAATCAGTTGGATGAGCAAAAGACAGGCTGTAGTGGCACTCTGAACTACAGAAGTTGAATACATGGCAGCCACTCATGCAAGAAAGGAAGCAATATGGTTACAAATATTGTGTTCAGGTATTGGGTTGGTACAACAAGAAGTGAGATTATATTGTGATAGTCAAAGTGAAATATTCCTGGCAAAGAACACATCTTATCATTCAAAGACAAAGAATATTGATGTTCAATATAACTTTGTGAGAGACATGGTTGAGGAAAAGAAGGTGTTGCTGGAAAAGGTTGACACTTTGAAGAATGTTGCAGATTCATTGACAAAGTCTGGGATCACAGAAAATTTCTCCTAGTGTAGAGTAAAAATGGGCATTGATGCCTTGAATTTTTGACTATATAATCCCCTGGACCCATGGATGCAAAGAAAACAACAAGTGGGATAATGTTGGGTATGTGTTATATTCTTTGCATGTGTGTGTGTTGGCGCGTCAGGTTCGACAACTGCATCTGACAATCCCTGTAGTAGTTGGTGTTGTGTCATGTGCATTGGGTGCTTTCATAGGGGGGTCTTAGCGGGGGGCATGTATTCCCCCCTGGTTACACGCAGTGTTCGGGGCCCCAAAAATTTTCTTTTGGCGGTTTTTGCTATTTTTAGTGGATTTTTCTATTTTTAGCGGTTTACTAAATTAACTCCGGATTAAGGGATTAGGGTTTTGGTATCTATGAAATACCTAAAAACATTATATATATTGTATGGTGAATGGTGAAATTCAATAATGAATATAAGAAAGGTTTTCCCAGTTGAGGGTTTCCGGTATAAAATCTATGTGTACTCTGTGTATGAGCCATTGATTAAATTTTGTTTTGCTTAAGATTCTATATGCATTTCTTTACTTCACAGGTTTAAAACTTACATGTACCCTGAGGAAACATCAATGCAAAGTAAGATCATAAATGCAGTAGACTCCACTTAACTGGGACACAACCAGCTGAGCATCTAAGTAGACCTAGAGGTGAGAAATTCCATGCAACAAAGAGTCACAAAGCAACTTTATCACTGCGTTGTACTTGGAAAAATTGTTTGTAGAGTCACTAAAAAAAATACATACGGAATATAACAACTTGCCTCCAATGTGAAAATCACCCAAGCTACGAAAGAAAGCCTCCGAGTGTGTCGGCTAGTGCCATTCGTGAACCCAAAGAACACCTTTGATTCACTTGACATC
The DNA here is from genome assembly GCA_009831015.1 of Picea engelmannii. Lineage (NCBI taxonomy): Eukaryota > Viridiplantae > Streptophyta > Pinopsida > Pinales > Pinaceae > Picea > Picea engelmannii. The sequence goes on along the minus strand of ML797693.1, from coordinate 118,442 downwards.
TGCCACAGTAAAAAACAAGACATAAATAACTACACATCCATAAAACAGAAAGATAAAAAACTATATAAGAACTATACATATGTACAAGAAGTCACCCAGGAGACCAACCTAAGAGTAATACTTCTTGAGGTAGAGCACATTTCTAGGCTCTGCCAAGGCATTTCCTTCAAATTCGACCAGATGGTAAGTTCCATTCTTTAAGACCTATTTCACGATGAATGGTCTGAACCACATGGGTTTGAACTTGGCTACCCCCAAGGGATGTTTGTCTTGATCATAGACCAAGACAAGGTCTTCTTCGGAGAAAATACGAGGGTGAATGAACCGATCGTACTGAAAATTGACTCATTTATTATGAGCCTCATTGGCCAAGGCTGCATCACGACGCTGCTAATCGAGCTACTTAAGATATAATAGGCGTTCCTCAAGCAGTGAAGTGTCTGGCAGTAATTACACTGCCAACTTTAAAGACAAGATCTGGCACTCAATACGAAAGACTACTTCCAACCCGTATACGAGTTGAAAGGGTGAGAAACCGGTGGAAGTCTTTACATATGTTCAGTAGGCCCACAACATCGAGTAGAACATTAAATGCAAATTTGACTTGGCAGAATTGATAGTTCGCTGAAGAATAGTCTTGAGAGACTTATTCACATCTTCAACCTAACCATTCTCTTGTGGGTATTAGGGTGATGAATGTTCTTGCCTCAACTCAATCTTTGATGTTAACTTGATCATTATTTTTTTTTGGAAGTGACTGCCATGGTCAGTGACAATCCCCTTCGGGATGCGAAACCTTGCTACTATCTCGTTAAAAATGAAAAGATTCATTGTTTCTCCATCATTTTTAAATGTTGACATACCCTCGACCCACTTTGTCAAGTAGTCTACTACTATGATGATGTAACGATGCCCCATGGATGAAGCCAGGTGACATGCAGTAAAGTCAATCCCCCACTTAGTGAAAGGACCAACAAAAATGATAGGAAAAATGGGAGAAAGATGTTCCCGCATCTTCTGAGAGAATATCTGACATGGCTGGCACTTCTTGACCGATTCAATGCAATATTTGATTAACATGGGCCAAAATTAACCGGCACGTAGAATCTTTTAGGTTGTTTCAAACCTAGACAAATAACCACCACATGTTCCAGTGTGACAGTCGTTCAGAATGAGCTTTGTTTCCTCGTGTATAAGGCACCGATGAAGAATGCAATCTACACCTTGACGATTAAAAGTTTCATCGAGTATGAGATAGTTTTGTGCCTAATGGTGAATTCATCGACGTTCGTCGCGGGAAGCAGAAGCAGGGCACTTCAAAGTCTGGAGATAGACTAGTATATCTCCATACCAAGGGTCCGAAGATGCGATTATAAATAGATCTCCTTTGATAGGTGATTCTTTGAGCGTGACATCACTAGATTCGACTGGAAGTTTTGAAATGATTTTGGCAAAGACCAACGACTTTTTGGATTTTGCGGAAACAAAATCCAAGTCGAATCCATCTACTAATATTTCAGCCAATGAACCACCATGTTGTGTATATTGAAAAGGGTTCACAACAACAATTTCGTGTTAAATAGGATAGCCTAACTGAGAGGGGGGGGTGAATCAGTTAGATTCAATTTCTTTCTTTTTATTTAACAGATTACTCAATGAACACATATTATGCCTTTTACTATATGTCTTGCTACAAATCATTCAAATAAATCAATATGCAATCACATAAATAGACAATGACATAGAGATTTTCATGAGGAAACCCAAAAGGGAAAAACCTCTTCATCTTATGAATGAAAGGAAAGATCCAACTTCTCTTTACATTCTTATTTTATCTGAGCTACAACCTAGATGAGGCTGCTACCTATGTTTCTTCAGCACCTATTGAATGGAAGCTACAACTCCGAGATGTACAATAACCAACTTGTACATAATACTTTTACAGTCTTCCCTTTCTCCTCCCTACCACCCTGGAATCCTTCTCTGTCACTAAGAACCTGCAAACCAACTCTTTATCTTCTATGTCAAAGATTAAGCATTCAAAACCTCTCTGTTTATATATTCATATCAAAATCCATTCTTGACCAAACCACATAGATTTATCAATCTGTTCATATGTATTCTCTCCTTAATATTTTCTCTATCTTCATCATTTCTTCTCACTGTCCTTGTATAATTTTATTTCAGTTCATCTTAATTTACATAAATGAATTTTACTTTTATCCTCTGTGTTTATTTTTTTAGAGATACGACTCTACCATTAATTCCATACAAACATGCATCACACAAAATTTCACTTATATTCACCTTGTACATTCAGAGCATACACCAGAACCCTCAGGCTTCGAAGATTTAGTTACAATAACTGAATAACTACCTTACAATGATCATTATTGTCCAAGGCATCAAGAAGAACAACATCCACGTGATCAGTTTAAATATTTAACCAACACCATTCGATGATCATACATTTGTTTTGACTCAGCATAGAATAAACCTGGAGTGGTTCGACAAGACACTTGTGCTTAAACCATATGCCCATTGGCTATGACCACATGCTTAATTAAAATGCATTTCACATTTCGTCGTTTCGACATTCCTGTGATGAAGTGTCTCAACACTCCAAGTCGCAATCCCCGAAATTGAGCTTAGCTACTCTAGCTCCTTCCCCTCATATGACCACTTGTGGTAACCATAGCCTATGCCAAAAAGGCACTTTGCATTTCGACATTTCTCATTTCGGCATTTCGGCGTTCCACATTTCGACATTTCGGCATTTTGCATTTTGGCATTTCGGCATTCCTGTGATGAACTTTTTCGACACTACAAGTTGCGATCCCCGATATCCTCTTTTCTCCAATTGATGACCCACCACCTTTCGTGATCAGATGGTCCTGATATCATCTTGATCTGTGACCACATTTCAAGCCCGAAGATGGACGGTCCTCCTGCTTTCAGGATTTTATAATCCCACTTCACCTTGCACTTTAAAGAATGTGTAGGTTCTCCTGGATCTGACGATGGTCGGGCCCTGCGCTCGGATCTAATGCCTGAGATCCCTTCTCTTCTACTGTGTGCTCCTTCCTTTCTAAATTCTCGAGTTCCAAAGGAACTCTCAACTAACCACGATGCAACTACTTCTCTCAATCTTATGGATTCAAGTTTGACATTACTGACAAAATCAATCCCTATGCAAACTGACCAACAAACTCCCCCTTTGGCATTGATGGAAAACTTTAAATCTCTTCTCCCCCTTTTGACATCTATGGAAAAGGAGACAACCATACTCCCCTCGAGCAAAGAAAACCACCTATAAAGATGTATCATTTCAGCAGCAACTCCCCCTATCAAAATAGTCAATAAACCTGTGTAGTCTGATTTTATTATGAAGCCCTTGCAAACTTTGAGAGTGAAATGAAATTACAGAGGGTAAACCCCCAACTGATCCCTGAGACTGTCAAATT
>ML797693.1:88906-99677 GCA_009831015.1 Picea engelmannii | reverse complement strand
CGTACTTATGTTAGAACCATTTGAGAAAAAAAATTCTGAATAATTTTATATTTGTTCACGTGTTTTTAGAAACATTCCACAAATCATAACGTTGTTACTTTCCCTTGTTTATTGGATATAACTAGAATGATAGCCTCATTTTTTAGAAAAGGAAATCTAAAAACACACTAAAACTTGGCATATTTAAGATAAAATTCGATACCACAGGCAAATCCACTGCTGCCAGCAGGAGTCCATAGCCTCGACAGGGTTTCCTTTTAACCCAGAGATGAGCCCATATCCTTAATAAATAGTTTGAATTGTCTTTTTCCAAGAAGACCAATATCTTGGTTTGGTAGCCAGATGATGATAATGCCACTCACTAGATCGTAACCTAAGTGAACAAGTCATCTCGTGATGAGACCTCTTGTCCTTTGATGAAAAAAATGCCAAAGGCCATTGCCCTGGTGTGGTATCCATAGTGGGAATGTCACTTATGTTATTATCTGATGATCGTTGTAGGTTGGATTGTGATGAGACCCCCTATCCTTTGTGGAAAAAGAAACTTTATTTTATTTTGATGAGTTTTTTTTTTTTTTTAGACTCTATCAAGGGAGGCTCATCTACTCCTTAAGAGTGAGGGATGGCGTACAAAGTGTAAGAATTCCAGGTAAGAATGTGTTTAAGATTCCTTATTATGATATGGAATAAATTTCCATTCAAGTATATGTGGATATATAGGGGAAAGAAATGAATTATCGTGGTTAATGAATTGTGAACAAATTTTAAGATGATTCGGAGAAATTAATCCAAAAATAGTTCGCTAAGATATGTTAAATGATCCACACAAAATGACAAATCAGAACTAGTGCTGATGAAAATGAATTGGTGAAGGTCATACCCAGAGAAGTGACTGACGTAATAATGGTATGTGTTGTTAAAAACGAATCGTGACTTTTGAGAAAAAGGAACAACAATAAAAAAAAACGTAGAAGGAACAACAGTTGTTCCTTTCGAATGAACAACTCTATCTGAAAAGGGAACAACAGGCACTTATAAAGGGAGCAACAGTGTAACAGAAGGAATGACAATTGCTACTTTCAAATGAATGGAAATTTTACACAAAGGGAACAACCATCTCACAAAGGGAACAATAGTTGTTCCATTTGAATGAACCACAACACCGCACAAAGGGAACAACAATCAAACAAAGGTAATGACAGTTATTCCATTCAAATGAACGAAAAATCCACGCAAAGGGAACAAAAATCGCACGAAGGGAACGATAGTTGTTTCATTCTAATGAATGGAAACTCCGTGCAAAGGGAACAACAATCGCACGAAGGGAACGATAGTTGTTCTGTTTCAACTGGACGACAACAGAAAATTTTGAACATCTAATTAAGTGATTGTAAACCTCCCGCAGACATTTCTGTTTTAGTGAATCTATGATTGATTAGTCATCAACTAAATTCATTCAATATTTATGGGTAGGTTTATTCAATAATCAAAGTAATGGATGGTTTGTTAGCGTCAATCTTTTATTACAATTGTCTGATTTTATTTTTTTTACATGACATATTCATATTTGTGAAAACATGGCTTATGTTTAATGATTTTTACAAAGTGAGGTAGGATCAAGGAACATAAAAAAGTGCTAATTATATTCATTATAATCGTCTTTTATAGTTATTATTCTCTCAAGTGACTTTCCTAAAAAGTAAAAAGTAAAAACTCAATCAAATGTTGTAAAGAAAGATATATACAATATGTACAGTGATGATAAAAATCATCATTTATGAAGTTGAAGTTGTTGGGTTACCTTCCAAGCCATCTAGAATATGAACAATAGGGTCCTTACTTACTTCTTGGAAGAAGGATTCTTTTGAAGGCAGCTGATGGTAGAGTCGTATATGATGTCCATTTACCAGAAAAGGAGAACCAAACCCATCGATGGTAACTAAAGTGGCAGTGCCATTATTGTGAAATTCATTGATTTCATATGGTCCCAACCACCTTGTCTGTATTTTCAAGGAAAGTCCTGAAATATGGAATCATAGAGAAGTGCCCAATCACCTTTCTAAAAAGATTTCTTCTTGATATGTTTATCGTGCCAGCTATCTCTCTGTTGCTGAATAACGGTTGTGCACTACAGAGCGGACATGCATGCTTCGCCTAACTCATTGAACTATTGTAGGAACTGTTTATGTGCCTCTATAATATCTATTCCAATTTTCTAGGCCATACTTAGAGTCTTGATCTCAAACTCAATCAGGAAGATAGGTTCTTTTCCATAGAATAAATGATAAGGAGAATAGCCAATGGTGTTATGCCACGTTGTACGATAATCCCATAAGGCATTTGGAAGCTCGGTTTCCCAATTCTGACGGTTTGTTGAGATTGTTTTTGTCCAAATTGCCTCTAAGACTTTATTTGTACTTTCTACTTGCCCATTTTCCTGTGGGTGGTATGGGGAAGTAATTTTGTGTTTAGTATGATAATTGTTCTATGGGCTGTAAATTGTGACCCTCCGTCAGTGATTACTTCCCTAGGTAATACATAGCATACAAATAATTTGAAAAGGAATTTAATGACTACTTCCTCTGTTGCATTTGACAAGGCTTCTGCCTATACCAATTGGTCATGTAGTCTATTGCAACTAGTATATAGGCCTTCTGGTTTGATTTTGGGTTGAAGGGGCCAACAAAGTCTAATGCCCATCTCTCGAAAGGTTTTGCGGCTACTTGTGGTTGCAGGGGAATTTCATTAGCTTGGTCTGGTCGACCCATCCCTTGAAAGTTGTCGCAGGTCTGGACATATTTCTTTGCATATTTGAATATTGAGGGCCAATAATAGACCATCTATAAAATCTTATGCCCAGTCCTAAGGTCTGCAAAATGTCTGCCACAGGGCTCATCATGACCCGCCTTCAGTATGTCATAGATTTCGTCATCTCTTACACATCTTCGGATCTGGAGATCGACCCTTGTGTGGAAAAGATATCCACCAATAGAGGTGAATTGTGCACTATGATGGAACATCAGTTTCCTTTCCCTTGATGATAGGTGTGTTGGTAGTTTTCCAGCTGCCAGATAATTTTCCACATCAACGTACCAAGGTGGCTTAGTAGTGACAACGAACAGATGTTCATCAAGAAATTGGTCTTCAACTGTCAAAGAATCATCTATTTTTGGTATGCAAGACAGGAAGTTTGCAACAAGATTCTCTCTTCCAGGTCGATCCTTGATAGTTATGTCAAATTCCTACAATAGTAATAACCACCGAGTAACTCGTCCATTAGTAATAGGTTTATTAGATAAATATTTAATAGCATAATGATCAGTGTACAGAATAATTGGATAGCCTGTTATATAGTGACAAAATTTATTAATAGCATGTATAATGGCTAAAAAATATTTTTCTATTATTGTGTAATTTAATTCAACAGGAGTAAGGTTTTTTCTAATAAAATATATAGCATAAGGTTTCTTGTCTTCTTCCTGTCGAAGGACAACGTCTATGGTGATATCCAATGCATCTGTAGAGATGTGGAATGGTATTTACCAATTTAGTCCTCTCAGCACCGGTGCTATCGAAATCATCTTTTTAAGTCATGTGAATGCCACATCACACTTATCAGACCACTGAAATTCCACATTACCAGTTAAATCATGTAAAGGTGCAACATTTCTTGCAAAATTTTCCATGAATCTTCGATCGTATCCTGAAATGCCAAGGAAACTACGTACCTCAGTTTGTGTACATGGTGTAGGCAGATTAAGGATTACCTCTATTTTTGTTGGGTCTACCGTGATTCCAACTGCAGAAATATAATGCCCTAGTACCACACCTTCAGTCATCATAATTTGACATTTTTCATGACTTAAACATAACCTGGTGGCAATGCATCGTTCCAATACCTTCTCCAAATTACTTAGAGCTTGAACAAAGTCATCGTCATAAGGGGTGAAATCGTCCATGTAAATTTCAATCCCTTCATTAATTAGATCAGAAAATATGCTCAGAATGGCCCTCTAAAATGTGGTTGGAGAATTACATAATCCAGAGGGATATACTATGTATGAAAAGGTACCCCATGGACATGTGAATCTAGTTTTATATTGATCTTCTAGGGCAATATGGATCTGATTATAACCACTAAAACCATCTAGGAAGGGGAAAAACGTCTTCCCTGCTAAAGTATCAAGTACCTTATTGATGAAGGGTAGGGGGAAGTGGTCCTTTTGGGTAGCTTTCTTGAGTTCTTTGTAGTCTACACAGATTCTCCATTTCCCATTCTTCTTGGGAACGATCACTAGTGGTGAAACCCACCAACTATCCAAAATAGGATATATAAAATCCACATCTAGCAGTTTCTATAATTATTATTTAACAACATCCCTAAGGTGAGGATTCAATCTTCTTTGGGGTTGTCTGATGGGTCAGGAATCTTTCTTAAAATAAATATGATGTGTTTAGAGTTGCAGATCAATGCCCTTCATGTCAGAATATTCCTAAGAAAATCCTGTTGATACTTAGAAAGGATCTGAATCAATTTGTGTTGTTGTTGATCATTTAAATTAGCATTAATATTTAGAAACCTACCTAGTGCAATCTCAACTGATTTTTTGTTATGGACAGCGGTAGTGGGGATATGTTGTTCCATCAATTCTTCTAGCGGATCTCTCTGTGCTTCATTATCTAACAAAATTTTTATCATTTGGCATGTCAAGTTACTTACACTAGTTGGGTTATTAATGAAGTTGTTTATCACATCATCTTCTAGTTGGTTATTAAGTCCCAGAGCTTCTTTCGGTGTGAGAGGGGGTCATAGATATTTTTTTGGATATCTAGGTGGTGGAAACTACTGATGTATAATGGATGGGCTCAATTTAGTTGGAGGATACAGGATGAGATTCTTTCTAGCACCTCCTCTAGCAATTGTCAGGTTTCCTGTGAGACATCCTATGTATGCATTTGTTGTTGCAATCCATGGTCTCCCCAGTATTAATGGATGTCCATCGAGTCCACTTCTTACGTTGATAATGAGGAAATCAACTAGATATTCCCAGGAGTCAACTAAAATTGCTATATCCTATAATGTACCAACTAGTTTGACCACTGATCGATCAACCAATTGTAACATAATTGGAGTACGTTTGAAGGAAGTGAAACCCAGGGTGTTGCAAGTCTTGATGGTCAAGATATTAATGGATTCCCCCAAATCCACTAGTGTATTTTGAAATGAACAACCCTCTATATGAGTTATTACTACGATATTCCCTGGGTCTACATATTTGATTGGCTCCTATCTTCCTAGAATGAGATTGGACAAGGCACCTACCACATGCACAGTTGATGATGAATTTTTAACTTTCCTGAAAGGCTTCTTCCCACATAATTCCTTAATTGTATTTTCATAAATTGGGATGTCTTGCAGATCCTACAGGAGTGGGATCTTAACATATAGATTCCTTAATTCACCTATGATGTCAAATTTAGGATACACAACTAGTTTTTCTATCATCAATATTTCGAGGAACGGGGGAGGAGGAGTTACATCCTCATCAGGATTTTGTTGCTCGATTGTGTTTCCTCCCTTCTTTGTTTCTTTCGTTATGACCACAGTCAAAGGTGTTATTACTGGTTGTACATTATTTTCATTCTCCTACTCTTGGTGAATGTTACTTTCTTCAAGAGAAATTATGCGCCCTAACCTCAATCGGAGTTTGTTGCACCCTACGGAGTTGATTTCCCCGTCCACATTCTTAATAATTTGCACAAGTTGGGATGGTCTATTATTTGTATTTGGGTGGGGTTGAGCTGGTAATTGAGGGCACAATTGCGGTTGAGAATTCTGGGGTAGTTGGAGTGGCACTTGCCACGTGGATTGAGTTTAGGGGTCATCCCCATGGGTTGATTGGTAATTCCCATGGGGAGCTACCAATTTTGGTTCCAATTGGGGTTTTGGAAGATGTGTTGGACCACTGTGAAGGATAGGGGTTATTACTTGGATTTTTCTAGGATGGGGTGAGGTATTGTGAGTTTGGCCAGGTAGGGTTTGTAGCAGACTGATTTGGCCAGCTGGGATTTGTAGCAGATTGGTTTGGAAAGAGGGAATCAGGGTATTACTGGGAATTCCAGGTGGGGTTAGAAAATGGCTGGCCCTGCCATGTGTTTCTAGAATTTTTCTGTTGATTATATTGTCTAGAAAATAAAAAATAGGGATCTTGTTGTGTGCCTGGGGGATGAGCCTTCCATTGGCGATGTTGATACATTAGGTATAACGGTTATGTTTCCTCTTCTGCTTCTCTAATGAACACTTTCAATCCTGGTAGTGATGGACATTTCTCTATTGCAAGATCTTTGGCACAAATGGCGCAAATCCGAACCACATTCAAAGGGCATTCCCGCGAACCATGTTTTTTTCTGCATTGGTGGAAAAATATGGCCAAGGTCTATTCTACTTATGCTTGTTTCTGTTTATCCTGCAAGACATCCAATTGTGTAGTCAAAGTACTCAAAGTGTCATCTTTGAAATTCTCTAATAGATTACCAACTTCATCTCGGGTAACACCCTTGTTGGTAATATTGTTATTTCTAGTGAGGGGATCCCGCATTCCTGATCTGGTCTGTGTACTTCAACGCGAACACCTGATGCACAATTGGACAATTTTATCATAAGTTTCTTGATAAATATCACCCTTCCCCATTAAATTCAATGTTTCTACCCATTCATCCTTCATTCCTTTTATCAAAGTGGCTTTGAGTACCTTGCCTGGTAATGTACCATAAGGAGATCTTTGCAAATTGTATTGCAACCTTTCAACATATTCTTCTAATGTCTTGTTTTCCTTTGCAGTCATTTGAAAGATTTCATCTTTTAGATCCCTGGTTCTACAATAATCCTGATATTTTGTTAAGAAGGCTTGTTTCATTTCATCCAATGAATTTATAGTTCCTCCTCCTAATCCCATAAACCAGTGCAAAGCTGCTCCTTTCAAATTGAAAGGGAACCACTTCAGTTTTTGGGGTTCAGGGGTGTAGTCATAAGCTCTACATAGGACATAAAATTTGAATAAGAATGTATCTGATTCCTCTGAAATTAATCCATGAAAGGTTAGCAGATTCTATAAGGGGGTTGCTTTCATGGGAGCATTAGAAAATGGATCAACTATCGAATATTCCAAAGTGGAAGTCTGGGCTCGTGGTTGGTTTAGTTGTTCCATTTGGTCGAAGATATGCCAGTAATATTAAGGAATTTCTTGGCCTGGGTGCTTTATTCGGGGTGATTGATTACTTGATCCCCTAGGGGATTTAATTGCACTACCTTTATATGGGATTTCAGGTATACCCTCTCCTATCACAGGATATCTAGGATCAGGTGGTGGTGATGGGTTTGGCTTAGCAACCCCACTAGTCTCCCCTTCTCCTTCCTCCAGATTACAATAATTTCCCTCACCTAAAGGGCTGAGAGGTGGAAGATCTGTATTTTGAAAATTTTGTTCAATCCCTTCAGTCCTACTATGAACCTCAGCATGGGCTGCAGTTGGTGAATTTGTTTCCTGGGGAATTCCGGTAGAACCTCTCCTGGGTCCAACCGAAGCTTGAGATTCAACTTTTTGAATGATTTCGTCTATGAAAGTGCTTCTTCTAGGGGCCACCAAGCCCTAGAATTTTGTATTTTTTGGTGGGGGTTTTGGTTTTTCAAGTTATTTCTTCTTAGTCATACACAATTCACACAAAATTCTAAGTTCCTATGTGACCTCTATGCATTAGCTGAAGGTAGGCACTGGCATAATCATTTTACTTATTGCCTAAGTAGGTTCTTACCTTCTGTTTTCAATACCTCAGCATTCAGAGACACAATATATGCTATGTTTGACACTCTCCTTGGAAACAGTGCCAAAATGTTGGGATCTAAAGATGTCCTAAAACTAGCCTTAGTTTAACATTAATTTATCAACCCGAGGATTCATCTTATATTTCAAGAATATCAGCAAAGTCTATGCAAATAGCTGTAGAGGCTAAAATTGTGTAGTTAAAGAAAATATGAGTTTATCAACAATCAACATATTCCTTTAAAATTATGAAGCTAATATATATGACAGAATTGAAATATGATCTACAACATGTTGTGAATTAAAGGAATTAACTAATCTATTGAATTCATCTACTAAGAAGCAATAATCTAATCTAGGAAAATACTTGCGGAACTAATGTATCAACTATTAATCAACTTGCTGGAAAAGAAATGACGAATTATTATATCTGTGAAAAGGAACAAAAAACATAATCTAATCGAAAGGAACAACAAATATAATCTAATCAAAAGGAACAACAAATGTAGTCTGATTGAAAGGAACAACAAATGTAGTCTAATCGAAAGGAACAACAAATGTTAATTTAAGCGAAAGGGACAACAAATCCTAATTTAAGCGAAAGGGACAACACGTATGAAAATGAGAGGAATTGTCAAGAAGTAAACTAAAGCAATGGAAACTGGAACAACAATCGATAACATTTAGATGAAACACCTATTTTTCGTAAGAAAAAAATATAAAAATATCAACACACTCATGCATTCATCTGAACTATTGCAAAAGAGATTTAAATCACAGAAAAAAAACCAAACTAATACAATTACAGATTGAGACTGGGCCCTCGGTCCTCATAAACACTACTACTAGAATCTCAGTATGCAAGAATGGTAAAAACACCAAAATATTCTATTAATTCCATGATTGATACAACATTTACAAAATAATGCTTTCGCAGAGCAATTATGAATTCTGAATGCTTGGATAAAATTCTCATATTGATCCTTTTCAAGATTCATTACCCCCTATATATTACAATGATACGGTTAAATTAAGCTATCCCGAGGATCGGAAGATCCTCATGATTTTTTTTATTATTTATAAAGTTTACAAAATAGGGAATCGATCTTTCTCAAAATTGCTTTGCACCTCATGTCTTCAACCTTCAACAGTCTTAATATCTTCGAAATATCCTTAACTATCTTGGGTTTGACAATATTTATCCATTCCTGCAACAAAATCACACAATTCCAACTGAATATAAGAAATTTATCTAATATTACTCAATGATATTTCTAGAAGACATTTTAATCATTTCCTATCCTAATTATCCCTAATTAACGGAAAAGTCAATTAAGATTTGTCATAAACCATGAGAATAAGGAGGATATTTGTACCTTTTTCTCAAATCAACACCTGCTCCTCTAAAAACACTCCAGAAGTTTCTACATCTTTGGATACAACTGGTACCAAGGACTTTAGGAACCACTCCAATAGGAAAGTCGGTGGGACCTGAACCTTAATCAACCTCTTCTGACGCTGCCATTCTCAGATGTGATCAGAGATATGGTCGGCCTTATTCTTCTCAAAGTTGTCCAAGAATTTAGTGTTGGCATCGTATCTCATGGGTAATTGGAAATGGTTAAGGAAGACCATCGCCAAGTCATTAAAGTAAGAATACCTTAAGTGGTTGAGCTCAATATACCATTTCACGGCACCCCCAATAAGAGTGCATTGAAAAAGGTGAAATTGTATGGAGTCATCTCACAATGAGTTTGATGAGAACCACAAGTGGAAGGTTGTCACATGATCACCTGGGTCTTCACCAGGCTTGCTGTCAAATTTTGGAATATTCGAGGGAAACTTAGTCCACATGGGGGGCCAATGTGGATCATGAAAAATTGGGTCGTTGGGAAACCTTGACAACTTTGGTAGATGTAATGTTGCCAGAAATGGTAGTTTGGGTTGAGTACTATGTACAAGAAAAAGGGGTCCTATATTTTGACTGGCACCAGGTTGCCAGGAAAAATTGGACTCTTGGCCATGGTTCTAGTAAAAACCATGGCCTTGACCAGCATACCGAAACTGCGTTTGTTGGGATATCATCATCTGACTCCCATAATTGGACGATATGGTTTGGGAATGGATTTCTCCTTACGTTGTGTTCCAATGATTTTGGAAGGGGATAAACCCAACCGATATGATGGGCATAGGTACTGAACCCTGCTCGGGGTTCCATTGACAATGGAAGGGGTTTCCCCCAACCGACATCCCTTGTGAGGGAACTGATCCCTGCCAAGGACTCCAAAGTCCCTGTGAGGAGAAAACTCCTCTAATTTCCCCCTATGTAGGAATAGTACCCTGCACATGGTTCTGTTCTCCAAATCCGAGGTTTCCCCCAGCTGAGATGACAGCCTAAGAAAAATCATTATTACCAAATGCGTCGAACAAAGAGAACGAAATGGATCCCACCGACATAGTGTCAGACGAAGGTCCTAAACTACCTGCTCCAAACATGTTTTAGTTAGCGCTGGGCTTGATGGGTTACTGGAAAGCACCATTGAGAAAGGGGCAGGGAAGAGGTATATGAACCCCCCCCCCGCCTATAAGGGATATCATTAAAGGGGACTGAAGTGCCCCCAGTAGACCCTTTTACAAGAGAATTTGAGCTCCCTACTGTTTGCGCCCAATTCGTCACTAGGTGAGCAAATAAAGGGTGCTTACATGCCCAGTTGGGTCTTGCTAGGCATGACAGCTGTAGAGGAAAGGGTTAGAGAAATAAAAACAAAAACAATAAACAAGAATTAAATTAAAGCAAACTAAAACTATGAGCACATGAGAAAGAAATAACAAACACAATGGACCAATATCACCAATGTTTTTAGGCTGATCTATTGATGAAATCCAAAGCACAATGAAGAAAGGGAACTGTGGTTCCTTCTTCCTCCAAAGGAAGGCTCTTGAGGCCCTCA
>ML797693.1:54430-64967 GCA_009831015.1 Picea engelmannii | reverse complement strand
CTATAATTTAGGGGAGAATATTCCAACTGGAGAATATTCTCTTTTAGTTGACACTTCAGTTTGACTAGTTGAGTTGAGTTTAGATGTTGCACTGGCTTTGTAACCATGCAACATTGGGATCATCACCATACTAATTCGACCTTTCCTTGGTATCATCACCAAAGTTGTACATTATCCTTGATTCCCTGAGTTAACGCCTCACTACTCTATGTTCAGTCAGTTAACTGAAGACTAGTTGACTAGTTAACTCAACTAGGTGGCAGTTCACTCCTGTAACTTCCTGAGAGACTAGACTAGGTGGCAGTTCACTCCCGTAACTATTGGTGTGTGTCCAGATCACTCTATACCACCACTATGGTGCATTGGTTCTACTCCAATGCACATTCATTGAGTTATACAGAGTATATCATGTGTAAATTATTCATTATTCACAACGATTAGTGAGAATTCTTTCACTATTTATCTCATTCTTCTTCTTTCTCAAATTCTCTCTACAAAATGTGTGTATCATTCTTTATCTAGATCTATTATGTGCAGGTTCAACACATTTACAGGATTGTGATACAGGTGGAACACAAAAGGGATTTTCGGGTGGAACCAGTACACATCTTGGAATGGAAACTCAATTTTTTGAGGAATAAATCCATAGGGTTGGTAAAGGTTCAATGGACCTTATATGGTCCTAAAGACACAACATGGTAGCACGAAGAAAATATATGGAAAGAATACCCCGTAATTTTTTTATAATTTTGAAGAAAAAAATATATAAGAATGAAAGATTCCATTTATGTGTTGGGTTCCCTGATAAAATAATGGTACAACCCGATGGAATGAGAGAAGTGAAGGGGGTACATTCCTTGGGTTGGCGGGTTGAGAGGAACATGATAACTTTATTTCTTGGTATCATGATGTAAATTTGTATATGTATATCAACATAATGTTCATCTAGGACTGCACACAATTGTAGGGGAGGGGGAATGTAGTTTCCCCACTACAATTCCCATTTTAATCAATGCTTAATGTAGATATAATGTGTGACCACTACCAAGTGATGTATATGTGAATTGTATTTATAAATTTTAATAATAAAATGTGATGTCAATTGTTGGGGAACATAGATATAGATGGGGGTTGATTAATCCAAAAAAGAGGGGAGGGTCCTAGATAATATTTAGGACGGGTCCAAGGGGGAATTACCCATGTCTATTAATTCAAATCACTTCCTAAAATTACTATTGGTATATGAACCTTCTATTTTGTTGTTGAGTGTTCCCAAGGCCAGCCATTGAATGCATGTAAGAGGGTGGGTGTGAGAAGTCACATCCCATAATTATTAGGAGCATGGGAGTTGAGTACAATCAGATTGGGGAAGTGTGCATGTATAACAAGAAATCTAAAGGAAGGGAAATTCATATGGGAAGTTGTAGCAGTTTTGGACAGTCGATGTTTTTGCATGAACAACAAGCAGAGAGTTGAATGGAAGAGATTGGAGCTAGAGAAACCATGGAGGGAAAATTATGTAGTGTATTTGGAGTAGAATATTGAAGAGTCGTGTTTTATTCCTGAATAGTGAATTTATGTGTGATTTTCACTACAACAAGTGATTGTTGTTGTTTTCCTGGTTGTTTTCCTACTAGTGAGATCCCTTGAGTTTTCCAATAGAGAGATTCCTAGTTACATATGCCAAAGAGTCCCTGATAAATGAATGGGACACCCAAGGGACTTATAGTAGTGAAGGGTTACAATCCTTGGGTTGGATAGGTCAAGAGGAATAGACTTGGTGGAAAATTGAATTAGTTGTAGGAGAATACCAAGGGGTTGTGGGATTTCCTAGTTGTGAGTGGACAATGAGAGACCACCCTCTTTTGTGTATTATTAGCCTCAGCTCAAGGGTAACTTGTTGTTTATATTTGAAATGAAAAGTATATGGTTGGGTGAACCTTCCATCCCAAGCATTTGGTTGCACAACTGTTCTTAAAATATGAGTGTTTTATCTTGTTTCTGTGTTGCATTATGAGTTTAATTATTGTGAATTAACTCTATATTTGAGAATGGTTTATATCTTTTTGTGTTGAGTTATTTAATATGAATTCATGTATTTTTTATAATGTTGTAGATTCATTTAATTAATGGTAATATATAGTAGTTAAATATGGTTGTAATTTGTAGCTAGTAGGCTACAAGAAATTAGTTAGCTTCAAAAATTTTAATTTATGAACTTTTCTGCATGTAATGGACCTGAGTTGGGATGGAGAATGTTACAAGACAACAAGGGAGTATGGGAATGAGAGCTAGTGGCATGGAGGAAAAGTAAAAGTAAGTATTTTTTATCCCCAATTGTAAAAGTGAATAACTTTAAGAGGGAGTCACTATCAAGGTTTGAGGAAAAATTCTCCTAGCTAGAAAGAAAAATAAAGTGTTTCATAGTTTTAGGTCCAATGGAAACAAGGACCATATACCAATGCTACTACTTGCACTATGGGATGGAATTGATCACAATGGAATCCTATCCTGTGACTAAATACTATGTGAATATTACTTGTACTATTGTTTTTTAAGGTATCTAACCTAGATTCAAACTCAAAAAGTGTTCATAATTCTTGAGTTGTAGAAATTTGTAGTAGGAACTCACAATAAGGTTTTAGTAGGAAGTTTGGTAACATGAAACATAAGAAAATAGTGCAAACATCCCAAGCAATATGATAAAACGGTGTGGAGTTCCCATGCCATAGGGAGAACATGGGTGTGCAATGAGTATGGAGTTTTTTTAGCCTTGAGATTGACTATCTCAAAATCAAAATATTGATGATAAAACAAAATCAAAATAACCTTCTAAATCAAAAATGGCATTTGTGAAGCATGGTTTCCCTTTTTTTGGAAACACCATTTGAAAATCAAAATATTGGTAGTAAAAAAATTCAAAATAACACTCTAAATCAACAATCACATTTGTGAGGCATGGTTTCCCTTCTATTTAAAAGGGCTAGCTCAAAATTGAAAGATTGGTAGTAAAAAAAAATAAAAATAGCCCTCTATATTAGAAATCACATCTGTGAAGCATGGTTTCCCTTCTGTTGAAAATCACCAACTCAAAATCAAAATATTGGTAAAGAAACAAAATCA
Source organism: Picea engelmannii (assembly GCA_009831015.1). Taxonomy (NCBI): domain Eukaryota; kingdom Viridiplantae; phylum Streptophyta; class Pinopsida; order Pinales; family Pinaceae; genus Picea; species Picea engelmannii. The sequence continues at coordinate 61,844 of ML797693.1, read as the reverse complement.
CAATATTCCTCTAAATCATCACATTTTTGAGGTGTAGTTTCCCTTCTATTTGAAAAACTAAATGGAACATAGCCACTTATAATTCCCAGGGTACTAAGGCTTTAAAATAAATAGTTTCTATATAATGTTTCATTGTTTTCATGGACAATTTAATACTTGTTTTTTGTTTGTAGGGTGAATTATCCATGCAGATTTACTTCCATGGTAAATTTCTTGTTTAAAGAACATTCAAGCCTACAAAATAAACCACTATGGACAAGTATGGGTACAAACAAAAAAAATCATCTTAGATAGAGTGATGATTAAAATTTTATAACGAGTCAAGCCATAGTGAGAACACACATGCCTAAAAGGTATGTAGATGGTGATGATGTATATTTTTATAATGCATGGAGTTTCATTTTATTACAAAGTTTGGAAGACTCAAAATTAATAGTAGTGAAAAATAAGACAAAAAGGAAAAAAAAAACAAAAACAAAGAACAATAAAAGAAAAAAGAAAAAAAAGGAGTAGAAGAAAATGTCGAAAGAGATTTTGGAATTCTAACTGAGTAATCCAAGTGGGGAGGAAAAAACAATTAAGGATGAAGAGAGTATAGTGATGATATCATATGGGTGTGAACCAACATATTTTATATATTTTATATATATATATATATATATATATATATATATATATATTCTTTTACAAGGGAAAAGTTATAATTGTTCATAAATCAAAAGGCTAGAAGGAACAATTACATAATAACTACTCCATAGAGTTTACAAAACGTTCTCAAGCCTACAAACTTGGATAATCTATAATATCATAAGAGAACTAGTAGCGACTCCATTAAATACTATCTTCAAGACAAAGTCAAATAAAAAAAGAATGAATGGGCCATACCACCATAAAACAATTTACGACAATGACATACTACAAATCCAATATACATGGATAGTTCCATACATTCCAAATACAATTTACTAATTAGTAAGCATCTCTATATTATGTAAGAGTCAACTTGGATACATGTCCTATCACAACTTTTGATGACTCTTTTATCTCTTACTACAACTTAGAGTACACAGACTAGGAATAGAAATAGTTGGAAAATATTCAAGAACCATTTTCATTTTTGGGAAAAAACCTTGCTTACCTAAAACCTTTGAGGTTGAAAACTCAAACCTCAACTGAGGCAAATTTGGAAAAAAATTACCAAGTGAAAAGCACTGATGAAAACTACCTTCTGGTAGTGAAAGCCCCACCTATGCATCTAGTATATTTGTGAACATCAAGTTGTAATCCCTCTTCAAATCTAGCAGAAAAAAGTTGGCATTCTCAATCATTTGTGACAACTCTCCAAGCAATATATTAACCAAATAATCAAAAAATGTACATAGAATGTTGGCAAATATTTAACAGACATCGAATGCTTGTCATTGATGGTAGGTAGCATGCACAGACATCGAATTCTTTTCATTGATGGCAAGTAGCATGCATAAGTTCAGGAAGATTGAATGATCGAAGGCAACGCAACCAGGCAAGATCTGAATGTAAACAAGAAGAGATCGTTGAAGAGGAGGATAGATCTCAGGCGTTAGATCCAAGCGTAGGATCCAACCATCATTGGATCAAGAAGAACCCTCACGTCCTTTAAGGTACAAGGAGAAGTGGGTGCAATTGTGATATGCAAAATCGCGACTTCATCTGAGCCGTCAGATCAAGGTTGAATCTAGACCATTGATTTCAGTCCGTGTTGGAGTTTCGAGGATCGTGAGTTGGACATGTCAAAGATTATTAACATAAGGAATCCTGATATCGTGATATGCGAAATCGCAATGTAATCTGAGCCATCATATCAAGCTTTGATCTGGACTGTTGATTCCAGTCCATGTCAGAGTTTCGAGGATCGCGTGTTGGATATGTCAAAGAAACAATGCAACAAGAATGTCGATTTCACGATATGCGAAATTGTGATTCAATCATAGCCGATTAGATGATTTAGCATCATGCTCTCACAAGCGAATGTATCATCCCACACACCTTAGACTAATCTTCGAACGTTGTCGCTACTTCAGGATTTGCTTGAATCCAAACAAGTACAGCTTCTGCGTAACGTCAGGATGTTTGTTAGGTTTCATCGTATCAACAACAGGGATCATGGTCGATCCTCTTAAGGTGGAGGCAATAATCCAGTTGCCCCCCCCCCATGCACAATCTTACAAATTTAGAGTCTACAAGGCAAGGCGAACTTCTAACGAGGCTTCATCGCCAACTATTATGAAATCACCAAGGGCTTTATGCGTTTAGTCAAGAAAGACGTTCCTTTTTATGCGTCTTCGCAGAGGTTATTTTGGAAATTTCAGTTGAGTCAGGTGACGTTGTGCCTGAGGAATCACCTATCCAGGGGGATATGTTTTTGATTGCATCTTCAGACCCCTGGTACGGAGATATAATTATCTATCTCCAAACTTTGAAGTGCCCCACCTCTGCTTCTCGTGACAAGCGTCGGCGGATACGCCATTAGGCTAAGAATTATCTCATACTCAATGATACACTGTATCGGAGAGGTGTAGACTGCATCTTGCGTCGATGTCTCACTCATGAGGAGGCCATCATAGTGCTCAACGATTTCCATATTGGAGCTTGTGGCGGTCATTTATCTGGTTTGGAAACAACCCAAAAGTTTCTACGAGCGGGTTACTTCTGGCCAACACTTATCAAAGATTGTATTGAATCGGTCAAGAAGTGCCATCCGTGCCAAATCTTCTCTTGGAAGATGAGGGCACATCCAGCTCCTATATTTCCTGTCATCACAGTTGGTCCCTTCACTAAGTGGGGGATTGATTACACTACATGAAAACCCCCATCAGCAAGGGAGCACCGCTATATCATCGTAGTTGTCGACTACTTCACTAAGTGGGTCGAAGCTATACTAACGTTTAAAGATGATGGAGAGACTGCATCTCTCTTCTTATTCAACCAGATCATAGCACGGTTCGGTGTCCCGAGAGAGATTGTCACTGACCATGGTAGTCACTTTCAGAACCAAATGATGATTGAATTAACATCAAAGCTTGGTTTACATCAGGAACATTCATCACCTTACTACCCCCAAGCCAATGGGTAGGTGGAAGCTGTAAACAAAACTCTTCAAACGATTCTACAACGAACTATTAACTCAGCCAAGTCAAATTGGCATTTGTTGTTATACTCGACATTATGGTCTTACCGAACATATGTTAAGATTGCAACCGGTTTCTCACCTTTCAACTCGTTTACAAGCTAGAGGAAGTCTTTCCCATCGAATGTCAAATCCCATCTCTGAAATCGGCAGTACAATTATTTCCAGACACTTATCCACTTGAAGAACGGTTAGTATACCTTGAGCAGCTTGATGAGCAGCATTGCGATGCGGCCCTAGCCAATGAGGCTCACAAACATAAGGTCAAGTGTCAATATGATAGGTCTGTTTGTCCTTGGATTTTCTCTGAAGGCGACCCTGTCCTGGTCTATGACCAAGACAAGGACCCCCTAGGGGCAGGAAAGTTTAAACCCATGTGGTTCGGACCCTTCATTATCAAAGAGGTATTAAGAAAGGGCACTTATCGTTTGGTTTATTTTGAAGGGAATGATTTGGCAGAGCCTAGAAATGGGCTCTACCTCAAGAAGTATTACTCATAGATAGGTCACTGTGGGTAACTTTTTGTAACATATGTATAGTCTTTGTACTATTACTTTTTAAGTTTCTTTTAAAGTGTTATGGACATGTCATTGATGTTATCTTTCGTCAATATGGAAGATGTCAAGTGAGTCTGAGGCGTTTGTTGGGTACGTAGATGGTGCTAGTCGACACACGAAGAGGCTTGCCTCCGTAGCTTGGGTAATATTTACACCACAGGGTCAATTGTTATCTTCTGGAGGTATATGCTTAGGTGACACCACAAATAATGTCACCGAGTATAGTGAAGTTATTGAATTGCTTCGTGACGCCTTGTCATTCGGTATCTCTTATCTCCGGGTCTATCTCGACGCTCAACTTATTTTTTCACAACTAAACAGAGTATACCGGGTTCATGATCCAACTTTACACCGAGGATTCCTTAGGGTACATCTCCTAGAACACAACTTTGATTATATTACATATTTTCATGTTCTTAGGAGATTAAACCAAACTACAGATACTCTAGCTAATCAAATTTTAGATTGGCATCTTGCCCACATATAACAGAGCATGGACATAAACATGTAAATACATTTTTTCATACAGAATCCATAAGACACAAAAAGATAAAAACCATATATAAACATTATAAAATAACCAGAGTACATAGATGGACACAAGCGCCTCAAAAATGGGAATAGTAACGAGTCACCGGGCTTATGCCCTCAAAAAATATATACAAGTAGGTGCTCGTGGCACATAAAAAAGTCTAAGTCTGTTCAGGGCCTATGGGCCCTGTTATAATCATCCACTGCATGGGATAAACGCCTAAACAATCAGACCCATGTCCGAGGTGCCCCCACAACATGAGGTTGCATGGATGGCGGCAAGTCCTCTATCTCTGCCATCGGGACTGTACGAGTGAGTGCAATTAAGTTCCACTCAATTTGCCGAAGGACCCTCTCGGCCTCTCCAGCTGGGAGGTTCCCTGCTACTGTTGCTCCCCCAGTAGCGGCAACCGCGTCTTCTAGCCATGGACGACGCCTGTTTCGTGCATAATCGGCAGGTCGCGGTCCCACATCTACATGCAACAAACGTTTACCCGTCAAATAATCTGGCATACAAAAAAATGATATATATAACAAAAAGACATAAAAATTACATATGCAAACAAAAACAAAAAAACACTACAAAGGTGGATACTTACCCATCTCCCCTCGCTCCTCACCAGGAGGCACGGGTATCTCAGGATCTCTAGAGAAATCTATCCCTGCATATGGGTAGTCCTCGATAACAAGGATCTATCGTGACAGCCAAGAAAAGAAATCATCGTCGAAGGACTCAACGATCTTTCCACCACCTTGTCACGGCAGTGACACTGCCCATCTACACACTACAGGGAAAGAGGCTTGATGTCCTCGTACTACAACCCGAGGACTGAAACTCAAAACTCTCTCAAAAAAGAATGAACACAAGATGGTCCCGAACCCGAAGTTCCTCTGTGTCCACTATCAACTGTCTGTCAATTTCCTCTTCATGCACTCAAGCAGTGTGGTACTCTAGTCAAAAATTTGTGCATTCATGCACTGGATGGCACAGTTCATTTGTGCGCGTAAAGCTTGATGCACGGCTGCTAAGCCGGTAATCCACCCAATTAGTAACAAGATAGTCTACAGTGCTAAGTTAGTAATCTTTCTAATGGGTACCTGGGAGCCCACACGGTCAGTTCCAGCCTCACAGTGCTCAGCTATCAATTCTGAGATCTTTCTCGGCCCCGCAGGAAAAGTCTGGAAGTTGACTGGTTCCCCTCTCCTTGAGAGGCCAATAAGAAAGTAAATATCCTCGGTGGTGGGCACTAGTGATTGCCCCTCTAGCATAAATGCCTCTACATCAGGATGCCACTAGTCAATCAAGGCATTTAGTAGCCTTGGTTGTGCGTGCATAAACGGACATAGAAAGAATTTGAGTAAACCGCATTGCATTAACACGACCACAACATTCGGATTTGTAGCAACCAACTCACTGATTGCCTCATGCTCCCTTTCCCTCCACTGGACATACATATTTCCAACACAACAAGGTAAAGGAGGGTCAGTACTTCCTTTTAGTTTGCTTTCTCATCATAAAAGGGGGGTAGATGAGGGCTGTAGAGGTGACAGCCACGTGTACACGGGGGCAGACTTTACTCTACCCGTGTGTACCTAAGGCCGACCTTTTTAAGGTCAATGCCCACCCAAAAAACCAACTAAATAACTAAATTGAAGTATTGAATAGCTAGATAAGGGAGTTTGTACTTACTTGCTCCAAGCAGAAGTTCGTTTCGTCCATTGTAGTTCCCAGAATCACTATTTTTGGTAAAGGGGGTCTTTTGGCTCCAGAGTCAATTTCCAAATCAGCAATGGTGATAATGAGCTGCCAACTTCTATTTATAGACTTTTTGGCCTCTTTTTGTCACTTTTTTGGCCTCCCTTATTAGTTTCTTTATACCCAAAACCATTTAGAGTGATCCAGGAGTTATATGGGAGGGATTTGATCAGGTATTGGGACATTTTTTTTGAGTTTCGAGAAAATATTGATGGTCCATATAAAAAAAAAAAAAAAATCAAAAATCAACTTGAGCATATAGGTTAGGTTATCACCCCAACTTTTGCATCTCGTTGTATTTTTCTTCTGCTATAGGATCGATCCCATCCGTTTGTGACACAGAACCATCATATCTACTCTAGAAGTGTCGCAACTTGGTGGTAGAGCTTACTAGAACATGGATTCCCTAGGTAGGTCTTGGTTGCATTATGGTGTCCATGTCGTTTCTAAAACCACTGTAGGCTTGGGAGTCCGTATATTCTTTCCTGAATATGAGTTTGAGCCTCATTTGCATGAGTATTTTTCACTCTTTGTCTCACCCTCGGGACTCCCAAAACATAACGGGTCTCCTTTTAAGCCCTTTTTAGACCCTCTAAAAATGAAAAGATTGTCGAGCGATCTTGTGGTCTTTCACGCTCGTTAAACTGAAATTTGAAGTCACGTCTATCCGGCAGTAGTTTTCCCCTTTTTCAGTCCAGATGGTCAACTGTACGAACAAAGGTATACTCTATCAAATTCCCATTCTTTAGAAGAGTACTCTCAGGTATAATTTTATTCCTTTTTCAGGCCTGAGGGACTAAATTTATGAAAAAGAAACCCCCACGGAGTCCATAGTTAAGCTCGTTTCAGAATCCCTAAAATTGAAAAGATCGTCAAGTGACCTTATTCTTTCACGCCCGTTAAATTGGTCCAAAAGAATAGTCCTGACGGAGTCCATAGTTAATCTTTTTTTAGACTCCTTAAAAGTGAAAAAATAGCCAAGTGATATTGTCCTTATCACACTTGTTAAAATGGTTTTGAATTGATGTCTAATCGGTGCTATTTTATCCCTTTTTTCGAACCGATTAGACTATTGTCGAAAAAGGTACCCCAGCGGAGTCTCCTTTTATGATTTTTTAGACTCTCTAAATATGAGAAGCCATCGAGATTACCTTCTCTGGGCTCGTTAAACTTACATTGAAGGATGTTACCATTGTGTGTTCTATCAACCACATTTTCATACCTTATCCACAAGCCTTGTGACAATTTGCTTCTCCATCTTAACACCTTTGGCCACCGGAGGATTTTCCCCGAGTATCATTTTACCAAAACATCAGTCTTGTCCTTGTGCCTTGAGCTTGTATGTTTGCAATACTCATTCCTCCATTGTAACGTAATATTCCTTTATTCTTTTTCCAAACTTAT
>ML797693.1:0-28489 GCA_009831015.1 Picea engelmannii | reverse complement strand
CTTCTATAGTTGAGAGTGCCACCACATATTGTCTCTTGGTAATCGAAATGATTTCTCCTCCAACTGACATGTCATATTTCCGTGTCTTGTGACATCGATATGAAGATATATCCACACCTACAAGAATAAGGATCTTGACCATTTTACAATCCTACATATTAACCTCTACAATATTGTCTCAACATATTTCCTCTAATTCAACTAGATTTTACTTATTTCTCGATCTATTTCCATTTCCATTTCCACTCCCAAAATAAAATTTGCAACACCAAGATCTTTCATATCAAATTTAGAAGACAAAATTGTATTTTTACCTCCTTGATGATTTCCTTGTTATTTCCAATCAACAACATATCATCAACATACTGAATCATATAAATAAAAAGATCACCAACTTGAAATACACACAATGATCAACTTTACTCCTTGTGAAATCGAGTCCCAAAATATAAGTATCAAACTTTTGATACCACATCCTTGGAGATTGATTTAACCCATACAAGAAAATTTTCAACTTGCAAACCAACTCTTTCTTACCCTTCACTGCAAAACCTTTTGGTTATTTCATCTATATTTATTCTTTAATATTCCCATGTAGGAATTTTATGTTTACATCCATCTATTCTACTTCAAGATCAAAAGTACAAGAAAAATACAAAATAAATCTAATAGAAGTCAATTTAGCAACAAGACAAAAAATGTCACCAAAATCAATTCCCTCAACCTAATAATATAGCTTTTCTACTAGGAAAGATTTGTACTTCTCCAATTTATATTCTACATTCAACTTCTTCTTAAAAACCCATTTGCTACCAATGAGCTTTCTTCCAACTAGAAATTCAACTGGATCTCGGGCCTCATTTGTATCCAACTCTGCCATTTCTTCAACCATGAACTTCATTCGTAGTTTATCATCATATAAATCCACTTCCTTCCTAATAGCTCAAGGATCATCATTAGTAATAGATAAAGAAAAACTAGAGAAAAAATCAAGTGGAGTATACCTTTATGGTTTCCTTCTTTCTCAAACTGATCTCCTTGATATTGGAGTATGAGGATCTTATTTTTCTTCTTCTTCTTCTTCTTCTTCTTCTTCTTATTCTTCTTATAATTCATGTTCTTCTATTGAATCAGATTATTCACCCTCCAAATCAAACTCTATTGTATCTGTTTCGTTTTCCTTTGGTAGGACTTCCTGTTTGGGAACATATTTAGCCTTTCTAAAGAGAACATATTGAATGTAAACAATCTTCTTGGTTTTTGGGTTCCAAACTTTATAGCCTTTCATACCATCTTTATAAACAATACAGATACACATTTCATCTTTATTGTCTATCCTACTCCAATTTTCCTTTGGAACATATACATAAGAATCATGACCAAACACTCTAAAATGTTCAAGAGAGGGTTTCTTACTAGTCCATGCCACATGTGGATTATTATTTTTTTGAATATAGTAATACTCTTACCATTTCCTTTTATTTTCCAAATATAAGTCCACAATTGCAGAATGTGCTTAAAATTCCACCACCAACCTGTGTTGTGGCTCTGTTAGGGTTTTATCCTGACCTCTTGAATTTAGGCTAGATAGGACTTAGTTAGTTGTTGTATGTGGTCATCCTCTTTAAATAAGGACAATTGGATAGTAGAGAATAGTAATTTAATGTAAAAGTGTCCACTTTATAAGGCCCAAAAGGTAGTTTGTATCCATTAATGATGGGACCAAAAATAGTTAGGTTTGTACACCTAGATTTGCAAGGAAAACATTATTATAAGGATGATGAATACTTTACAACAATGGCCATTATCAAATCACTTGTTTACAGTGAATAAATCATCAAATGATGATAGAAATTGTTGTATTAATTATTATGAACAGACAAAGTTTTTGGCTCCATTTTCTAGTAGTTGAATTGGTCTAGATACCTATATTACTCCTTGTCTAAGGTTAGTATTGCAGTTGGTTGTGTAAAAGAGATGTTTTGAGTGTATCCTCTAACTTTTCTTCTATCATGGACACCTATAGTATCATTGTAACCATACCCTTACTCCACATGCCTTCCCACAACATTAACAATTATCCAACATTGAGGTGGATGCATGGATGAGTAAATTAAATTCATGTAAGAGCTATAATATTCAATGGAAATATGGTAGTAATTTATTTGAAAATTTTAGAGGAGCATCACTTGTAGTGATCATAGTTTGACATGTACATGTCGATGCCCAAGTTAATTCATTAATGATATTATTGATACATCCACCACCAATCCAAAAATAAGGGCTCAAGTTAATATAACCAATAAATATCATAAAAAAATAAATTTTAAATTTATTTGAATTAAGATATAATGAAACAATATCAAAGTTTAGTCCACCATTATTCCTAGAATAAGGGATTAAGTTGATATATCCAATAATATAATTTAAAAAATGAAAATTTTAATTTGTTTTAATTAAGTTTTAATGAAACAACACCTAAAACTTTGGGTAAGAGGATATAATGTAATTTGGTCCACCATGAACTAATACATTGTCAATGTCTACTTGAATGCAATGTACCTGCAGACTATTCCTCTAATCAATGCATCTATCGAATCTAAGTACATATCCTTGCTCAGTTGTTGACCTATGTACATTAGTCCCTCCAATATAGTTGATATACTAGTTAAAATCATCATTGATATTGTCTTAGCATGCTCTCCTTTATTGGTTAATCAAATTGGTTAAATAAACTCGCATAGTGGATCCTACCTCCCTCCTATACATATTCAATTCAATCCTATTTCAGGTCAAAATTCCCTTTCTTGGGCCTCAAAATTCTTTCAATTTGGAAGGAGATGGGTAAATTTGTCATGTACATCCTTTAAATGATATCATTTTTATTTTATAAGAACTTGGCACTTCATACCAATTATGAACAACTCTTTTATACCCCTTTGAGTTTCATGAACCTTTCTATGCCTTATAATGTTATGCTTCAACTTAGTGTCCACATATGGCACTAAGTATTCAACTAGCTCTAGAAAGAATGGAAATTATTCCTCCCCTTCATCAAATATTAAAGGTTTAAAAAGATTCAACTGATCTACATCGACAAAAATATATATGCTCATATATGGTGGAAACTCTTGTGGAAAAACATTTCCCCCCACTTGATGCACAATCTTAAATGGATCATACCTAATGTGTTTTATCTTATTTCTTGTGTGTTGTATCCATTGCTAACTAAGATGTAACCACGCCATATCTACCACCTGAAAAATATGAGATACTCTATTTAAATGATTTTCCTCTCCTTTTACCTTTGTTGTGTTATTTGAAACCGCTCTTGTATGTGCCTATGTATCTACTGAATTGTATTTGGTATTTTGAAAAAATCATGATTTCAAAGGGAGATCAAGGAAAAAATCACAAACATGCCTTGAATGATGACCGAATACTATAAATATGAATTGAGTAGTTAAATCAATGTTGTATGAGGGTAGAATATCATTACATGTCTAAGGATGCCTTTTGTTTAATCCACTCAGTAAATAAACCACAACCTTGTTAATCACTTTGAACTATCCACTAGTTTCTAGATGAAAGGTTGTACTCCTTTTCAACTTAGTATCTATCATACCTTATAACACATTCCAAAATCAACTTAACAAATCCATGTTTATTAGAAATGGTGGATTTAGAAGATTTGAAGTGAAACCATATCTTTTGGAAAATCAACTTCGATGCTTCTTCTCCAATGACATTATTGTTACAAAGAATAAATTTCACCATCAAGTTGAATATGTCAACTACCACAAATAAGAAGTCATTCCCCTATTTGGTATTCACTAGTCCTCCAAGTACATCCATTTAAATTCCCTCCCATGGTCGTCCTGGTACATGAAAAGAAATATATAAACCTATTTTCCTATTGGAAAGATATGACATACAAAAAAATACACATACACGGGTAAATTTCAAAACATCAATCGACTTTTTTTGCTAATAGACATTCCTTCATATGTTTAACAAATACTTTTTATCTCTAAACTTTCCAACAACAATGGAAGTATGAAATTGTCTTAATATCGTATGTATCGAAATAATCTTTGAGAAATGTGAAAAAAAACTTTCACAAGCACTGATAAGAACCAATGCAACTTCTTACCTCTATGAGATCCATGAGTATGTGTTAGTTCTAGATGGTATTCTTTGCAGTTAGGATGATTCTTAGTTAATCTCCACCAATCATGAATTCTAGATGGAGAAGTACATTTCATGAAAAATCAATCTTCTTCATATTCAACTATAACATTTTCTCCCCGAGAGTTTCCAGTACTCTCCTAAAATGGATAAAGTGTTCCTCCCTAGTCTCGTTGTATATTAAGATGTCATCCAAATATACAATTTAAAAGGAGACAATGAAAGGTCTAATAACCTCATTCATTCACCTTATAATTTTGCATTGTGCTAACTTAGTAATCCCAAATGGCATTACCAATCATTAAAATAATTGTTTCTTTCTCCTAGAAGTAGTCTTCCAAGTACCCTCCTCAATTATTTCCTAATGACATGCCAACTTAAGGTCTATCTTGGAAAAATACTTTTCTCCTTACAATTGATTTAGAAAGTCGTCAATCCTTGGTAATGGGTAGAATTTCTTGATGGTAATCTTGTTCTTTTCCCTTAAGTTGGCACACATTTTCCAAGTTCCATATTTCTTTGGAACCAACATAATAAGAGATACACAAGGGGACACATAAGGATTGATAACACCTTGACCCAACAACTCCTATATCTAATCCAATGTAATATCAACTCCACCTTTTTCTTTGTCATTTTATTTTATCCTCAAGTGTTTACAATCATCATTACAAATTCCCCCTTCCTCTTTACCCTCTAAAGAAAAAACATGATGTCATATGGAGGTGTTTTAATGGTGCTACAACAAATCAAAGTCGACCTCCAAATGTAAATCCTATATGCATACAAGAAATATACCAAGACAATGAAATTAAAATATGGTATGTTTAACCATAAAGAAGAAAAAAATATTCATTTAATCTCACACTCCTAAATTTTACTTTTATTGTTGAATTCATATCTCTTAGACTACTTTGGTAATGTTTTAGTTATTTGAATGATAATTTTGGTAAATAAAGAATTGAAACGACTTGAGTTGGAGTGCTCAATTATGTGTGATGAAATTAAAAGAAAGATTCACCAAACAAAAAGTCGAGACCACCCACATGTTGATCAGTGCTTTCAATGATCAATTTAGTGCACACTTAATATTCCATTAATACAACGGGAAATGACAATATATTATAAATGTGACAATTTGTTTGGATAGAACTTTACAAGAGGTTGGATTTGGAATGGACCCATCCCCATAATCAAAATAGTGGCCCTAGTTTTGGTCCTTGTCTTGAGTGAATCTACTTACCTCCTCCCTCCTCATATGATCTATATTATGATATGCATAACATATATTAACTAAAATATAGGACATTGTGTCATTATACAAGAGCATGGATTTCCTAACCAAACATTTTACATCCTCATCTTTAATAGAACTTGGATAGAACATTTACATCACATTGAAGAGATCATGAGCACCATGCGACAACAAAAATTATATGTCAATACAGAGAAATTATCATTTGGCATGTAGAGAATTCAGTATCTAGGATACATCATGGCTGAAAATGGGTTTCATGCAGACCCAATCAATATCCAATTTATTGATCATTGGCTAGCCCTGATGACTCTATTAGAGATTTGAAACTTCTTAGTCCTTGTCAACTTGTACCATAGGTTCGCATTGGGGTTCTCTCATAATTCTTATCCCTTAAGCCAAGTGACCAAGGGTGGATCTATAGCCATTTTTTCCTTGTATAAGTCACAAAATAAGACATTCAAGGATTTGAAACACCACCTCTACTCGACACCATTCCTCACTCTACCAGAATTGCAAGAGTTGATCTATATTGAGACATATGCCTCTTACTGTGCTATAGGCGTAGTCCTCACTTAGCATGGACATCTGGTGGTCTATCACAATGAGACACTCCATGATATTGTTCATAGTTATCCCACCTATGACATGGATATGTACTCCATTGTGTAGGAATACTGAAAATGGAAGCAATACATTCTGGGAAAGGAAATGATCATCCACATTGATCACAGACCTATACAATTCATGCAAACATAGGAAATGTTACAAAATAATGCCATCATAAGTGGTCCATGTACTTGCCACAATTCCATTTGAACATCAAGTAAAAAAAGAGAAGCACAAACCATGTTTTAGACTACCTTAGATGACCCTTGATTGTGGTTTTAACCACAATTATTAACTCATGTGGACACACGACCTCCATATGGATGCAATTGTATGATAATGACCTTGAATTCACTACTAGATATCATGCATTAGGAGCAGGTAAACAAGTTACAAAATTTCACCTCAAAGATGCACTTTTGTGCTATTTGGGCCATCTTTGTGTTCCTTCAAGAAAGCACACAAAGATAATTTTGGAGACACATTATAGGAAAGTAGAAAGGAACTTAGGTGTGGATAATATAGTGGTATTAATTCATAAGTATTTATATTGGAAATTGTTTTACTAAGATATCAACTAGTATATCATATCATGCACTTATTTTGCCCTCGCTAAAACCACCATCAATAAGCAAGGGTTGTACACTCCTCTGCCTACCCTAAACAAGCCTTGGGAGTCGGTATCCATGGATTACATGTCATATTTTCCCTCCACCAAGAATGGTAATTATTTTCTTTTTAGGATTGTAGATAGGTCCTCTAATATGGCCATTTTTGCACCATGTAAGAAAAGTATCACAGTCGAAGCCACTGCTAAGATCTTCTTTAAGATTGCTTGGGTACATTTTGGGCTACCATGGACCATTATTTTGTAGGTTTTAAACATTTATAGTACAACAATGCAGATACTATTCTTTATAAATCAGAAATATAGCAATCACAATCACGCATAATACTCGTAAGTTTACCCTGTAAATCCATAACTGAGAAAACCAACAAAATTTTAGAGTCGTACCTCTAACTTTCATTTTATTAACTTCACCATTTGCAATAAAACAAATATGATTTTTTGATATAAAAAACACCTAATTCATTGACCTAAATTATATTACAATCTTAATTCATTAACCATAATTAGAAAACCATCATCCAAAAAAACTATGTGCCAAAACTTCCCAAAGCAGACAAAACATTGTGCCAAAACTGCCCAAAATAGACAAAACAAACACCAAGATTTTTTTTTGGGCGTTCACCCCCCTACTGCATTTTGAAAAATTTACAATGTGTGGGGATAACCGTGAAAATAATATAACACATACCCAACATTCCCCCACTTGTTGTTTTCTTTGCATAAAGGGGGGCCAAGGATTACATGATTAACAAATTAGGGCAGCAATGGCCATTGCTTCTCTACACAATGAGAAATTTTTAGTGCTTACATAATTCATCAATGAATTTGAAATATTCTTCAGAGTGTCCACCTTCACCATAAACACCTTCTTGTCTTCAACAATGTCTCTCACAAAGTGATACTGAACATCATTGTGCTTTGTCTTAGAATGATAAGTCGAGTTCTTTGCCAGAAATATTGCACTCTAAATGTCACAATCGAACCTTACATATTGTTGTGCAAAACCAATACCTGAAAACAACCTATGTAACCATACAACTTCCTTACTTGCATGAGTAGTTTTCTTGTAGTCAGCTTCCATTGTTGAGAGTGCCACCACATATTGTCTCTTGCTCATCCAACTAATTTCTTCTCCAAATAGGTTAAATACGTAACCACTTTTATATCTTCTTCAATTAAGATCTATATCCCAGTCCGCGACAAAAAATACATGTATGATCAATATTTTGTCTACACTAGGTCTTCCTTGGTATCAAATTCCATAAAATATAGTGCCACATAAATACCCGAAAACCCTCTTTATAGTTTTCCAATGCCCCTTCCTTGGTTTTGACATATACCTCCTCAAAACTCCCACTGAATGTGTAATATCCAATATAGTACATACCATTGCATACATCAAACTACCAACATCACTAACAAAAGGAACACAAGACATGTCCTCTTCTTATGTCTTGGGACATCAATCTGAAGATATTTTCATACCTACATGAATAGGGACCTTGATCAGTTTAAATTCCTACATATTTAACCTTTATAATATTGTCTCAACACATTTCATCTAATTAAACTAGAGTTTCCTATTTTCCTGATCTATTTTAATTTCCATGCCCAAAATAAAATTTGCAACACCAAGATCTTTCATATCAAATTTAGAAGACAAATGAGTTTTTACCTCCTTGATGATTTCCTTGTTATTTCCAATCAACAAAATATTATCAACATACATAACCGTGTAAATAAAATGATAATCAACTAATTTGAAATACAAACAATGATCAACTTTACTCCTTGTGAATTCAAGTCCCAAAATATAAGTAGCAAACTTTTGACACCACATCCTTGGAGATTGTTTTAACCCACACAAGGACTTTTTCATATTGAAAACCAACTCTTTATTACCCTTCACTGCAAAACCTTTTGGATACTTCATGTATATATATTCTTTAAGATCCCCATGTAGGAATGCTATGTTTACATCCATCTATTATACTTCAAGATCAAAATTAGCAGCAACATACAAAATAAATATGATAGAAATCAATTTAGCAACATGACAAAAACTTCCACCGAAATCAATTCCCTCTACCCGAGAATATCCCTTTTCTACTAGAAGAGATTTATACTTCTCCTCTTTACCTTCTACATTCAACTTCTGCTTAGTTACCCATTTTATACCAACAATTTTTCTTCCAACTGGAAAATCAACTAGATCCCGAGCCTCATTTTTATCCAAGGTCACCATTTCTTCAACCATAGACTTCATCTGAAGTTTATTGTCCTATGAATCCACTTCCTTCCTAATAGTTCAAGGATCATCATCAGTAATAGATAATGAAAAAATATATCAAAAATCAAGTGGGTTATACCTTTATGGTTTCCTTATATCTTGAACCGATCTCCTCAATATTGGAGTATGAGGTTCTTTTTCTTCTTCTTCTTATAATTCATGTTCTTCTGTTGAGTCAATTTCTTCACTCTCCAACTCAAGCTCTATTGTATCTGTTTATTTTTCCTTTGGTAGGACGTTTTGTTTGGGAAAATATTTAACCTTTCTAAAGAGAAAATATTAAATGTAAACACTCTTCTTAGTTTTCGGGTTCCAAAGTTTATAGCCTTGTATACCATCATTATAACCAATAAAGATATACCTTTATGCTTTATTATCCATCCTACTCCTATTTTCCTTTGGAACATATACATAAGCATCACGACTAAGAAATCTAAAATATCAAAGAGAGGGTTTCTTATGACTCCATGCCTCATGTGGATTTTTTTTCACCAGTGTTGATGAGGGTGATCTAGTTTCTAGATATAATGTAGTACCCACTACCTATACCTAGAATTTGTGTCCTAACTCGACACCATTGATCATGCTCCTTGATTTTTCCATTGATGTATTATTCAAATTTTATGAAACCCCATTATATTGAGGTGTGTATGGGGTAGTATTGTGCCTTGCTATATTTCACTTGTTACAAAATTCCTCAAATTCACTCCTGCATATTCTCCACCATTATTTGTCCTCGACGCCTTTATTTTATTCTCTGTTTGTTTCTCCAAAAGAACAAATTTGAAAGGAATGCCATTCAATATTTGTTTTTTTTTCTCTATTTAAATGATATTGAGGAATATTATAGAGAAATGGTTGTGCCTTCCTCATTTCTCTAAGATTCAACTTCAAACATGCACCTTTAAGACATGAAAAAGAATAGTTCACATAAATAAATATTTACTCTACAAAAATTTTGTTTTTGAATATAGTAATACACTTACCATTTCTTTTTATTTTCCAAATGTAAGTCCACAATTGCAGAATGTGCTTAAAATTCCACCACTAACCTGCATTGTATCTCTCTTAGGTTCCTACCCTAACCTCTTGAATTTAGGCTACCTAGGATTTAGTTAGTAGTTGTATGTTGCCATCCTTTTTAAATAAGACCAATTGGATAGTAGCAAATAGTTATTTAATGTAAAAGTGTCCACTTTGTAAGGCCCACTAGGTAGTTTGTACCCATTAACTATGGGACCACAAGTAGTTAGGTTTGTACACCTAGATTTGCAAGGAAAACATTATTATAAGGATGATGAATACTTTACAACAATGGCCATTGACAACTCACTTGTTTCCAAGGAAGAAAACATCAAATCCTGATAGAACTTCTCATATGAATTATTTTGAAGAGACAGACTTATTGGCTCCATTTTCAAGTAGTGAACTTGGTCTAGCTACCTATATTACTCCTTTTATAAGGTTAGTATTGCAGTTGGTTGTGTAAAAGAGATGATTTGAGTGCATCCTCTAACTTTTCTTATATCATGAACACCTCTAGTAGCATTGTAACCATACCCTCATTTCACATGCCTTCCACAACATCAACAATTATCCAACATAGAGGTAGATGCATGGATGAGTAAATTAAATTCATGTAAGAGTTATCATATTCAATAGAAATGTGGTAGTAATTTCTTTGATAGATTTAAAGAAGCATCACTTGCAGTGAGCATAGTTTGACATGTACATGTCGATGTCCAACTTAATGCATTAATGAAATTATTGATACATCCACCACCAATCCCAAACTAAGGGCCCAAGTTGATATAACCAATAATATCATAAAAAGATAAATTTTAAATTTATTTTAATTAATATATAATGAAACAATATCACAGTTTAATCCACCATTAGTCCTAGAATAAGATCTTAAGTTGATATAGCCCATAATATCATTAAAAAATGAAATTTTAAATTTATTTTAACTAAGTTTTAATTAAACAACACCTAAAACTTTAGGTAATTGGATTTCTATGACAAATTTAGAGAAGAATCACTTGCAGTGAGCATAGTTTGACATGTACATGTTGATGTCCAAGTTAATGCATTAGTGAAATTATTGAGACATCCACCACCAATCCCAAAATAAGGACTCAAATTGATATAACCAATAATATCGTAAAAACATAAATTTTAAATTTATTTTAATTAAGATATAATGAAACAATATAAAACTTTAATCCACCATTAGTCATAGAATAAGGGCTTAATTCGATATAGCCAATAATATCATTAAAAAATGAAAATTTTAATTTATTTTAATTAAGTTTTAATGAAACAACACCTAAAACTTTGGGTAAGAGGATATACGTAAATTGTTCCACCACGAACTAATACATGGTCAATGTCTAGTTGAATGCAATAAACCTCCATACTAATCCTTTAATCCATGCATCCATCGAATCTAAGTACATCTCCCTACTAGGTTGTTTACCTATGTACACTAGTCGCTCCAATATAGTTGATATACTAGTTAACTTCATCATTGATCTTGTTTTAGCATGTTCTACTTTATCGGTTAATCAAATTGGTTAAATAAAATCTCTTAGTGGATCCTACCTCCCTTCTATACATCTTCAATTCGATCCATTTTCGGGTCAAATTTCCCTTTCTTGGGTTTCAAAATTCTTTTAATTTGGAAGACGATGAGTAAATTTGTCATGTACATGTTGGAAAGTTGGCTCAGGTTGATGGACAACTAGTTTGGATAGTTGGTTTTCATTGATGTCAACCCTTGGAGAGGGATCATATTGTGATATTGTATATTGATGTCAACCCTTAGAGATTGATGTTAACCTTTGGACAAGTTTGACATTGAATTTTGTTAGCACAAAGTTATGGGTAAGGGGCGCGAGTTTGTTTGAGGCATAAAGGCATGAATATCAATGAATTTATACAAAAATCTATTCTATATGAATAATATATTTCATTTCATTTCCAGTGATATGGGGAACGTCGCGTAGTTCCTCATGGTTGAGGAGATATGGCTTAGTGAAGTTGGAGAACCCTCATGAGTTATCTAGAAGCCCTTAGAAGGTCAAAGAAATAAATTATTCTAGAAACTCCTAGAAGAAGTTTACTAGTCAAAGTGAAGAAGTTTACTAGTCAAAGTGGTTGTAACTAGGAGATAATCATGAGTTAAGTTGTTGCAATAAGAAAATAATTAAAAATAAATTAGTTGCAACTAGAAGTGGTGAGTTTATTAATTAAGGGTAAAATAGTTTTGATGAGAAGAGTGGATAGTCAAAGTGGTTGGCCAAGAAATAAATTAAATACTAAAGTGGTTGTAAAAAGAAGTTATTTAAGGGCAAAGAAGTTATGAGTTGACTAATTATGGAAAATTTAGTTGCAACAAGAAGTTGTGAATAAAGAGAAATTATTTAAACAATAAAGTGGTTGCAACATGAAATTAGTTAAGGGTAAAAAAGTTATGATTTGACTAATTAAGTAATTGTTAGTTGCAACAAGGAAGTGGTTAGCCCTAAAACGTGGATAAAAGGGTAAAACAGTTACAAGGAGACGTCTAGGGGAATCCACCTAGAGAGTATAAATAAGAGAGCAAGGAACTCCCATTAGCACCTACCCTACCTATTGAATATTATTGAATATATATTTTGTGAAAGGTTTATTATAGGTACACATTGATACATTAAGTTATGTAAGTTTGATATAGTAAAAGAGGGTTGATGATGAAAGTTTCAGAGTTGTAGAATTATTGAAAAAACCCTAGTTTTTTAGGTGTATGTGGGCTGCAGTGGAGGAAGTCGCGTACATATGCGGGCTGCAGTGGATTAAGGCATGTACATACGCATTCTGAAGAAGAAGGGGTAACTTACAATTGGGAAAATCCATGAAATCTTGAGTAGATGAAGATGTCAGATCTCTAGAGTCAGAAAGGAAGCTCCCAAGAAGGTCTATAGTGATCAAGTACAAAAGATCTATCTACATGTTCAGGAGGTATGTCATATGCTTATGTGTAGTTGGATATTGTTGTCTCCATGAGATATGGTTATGGGAGTTTCAATATTTTCCCTAGAGAGTCTATTGGTTGTATGACACTTATTGTATGAGCTAGATCTACACAAATACAACACTGGTATGTTTAGTATTCATTATTGTTACATATTGTTGGGTTGAGTGTTGAGGCATATCTTGCATTTCTTGGTACATGGTTGAGGGTTTTGGTTGTGATGTGTTGGTGAAGTTGTTGGTTAGTTTGAGGCTGCATATTAGTGAGGGTTTGATGTCTAGTCCATGTAAGGGTTTATTACACATGATTATGATTGTATGCACATGTGTGGCACATGACTAGAGAGACATAGATGAACATGGTTTAAATGATATTATTGTGATATTGAGTATGAGATCTATGTTATCAAATCTGATCTATTGAGGGATATACTTGGTACATATTTAGAGACACTAGCTAGTACTATTGGTGACACATGATTGGTACATGTTTGGTGCATGGTTAGAGGCACTTGCTAGTAGTATTGTTGACACATGGTATATGGATGATGTGGCATATTTATCTTGATATATTATTAAAAGCATACCTTGGTCTTGGTGATCATCATGAGATATTGTGATGTGCATAGTTGATGCACTTGTGATGGTACATGTTGTGTGAGTAATTGATGTACATGGTTGATAGTACAAGTTGATTGGTACATGTTTGGACAAGTTACAATTTTATGTGATAGAGGCAGCAAGGTTTTTGAGTTAGAGAAAGGGGAAAACCTTAGCTTTCTGAAGGTGTATTCGGGTTGCAGTACAGACAAACCGTGTGTATATGCATGCCATAGTATAGACAGATTGCGTACATACGTGATATGTAGCATATACAATCCATGTACCTATTGGTTTTTGTTGGTACAGGTTGATCACAGGTTGTTGGTACAGGCTGGTTATAGGTTGTTGGCACAGATTGGTACAGGTCTATAGTGGAATATTTCATAGTTACAATCTGACAGAGGTTTCACCAACTATTTGACACTTATATTTCAGGGAGAAAGAATGGGGCAAGGATAGGTGGTTGTATTCAGAGAGGGGGTTGTAGCCTCCTTCTGGTTGTAGTTAAAGAATTGGGGAGTTGGAGATTCCCTCATGTTGTAGCCTAAGAAACTAGGGGGTTGGAGCCTCCATCCAGTTGGAATTGGAGAATTGGAAGTTGGTGCTTCCTTGAATGTAATTCTTTGACATATAAGAAAAGCATTATGTGGTTTTCTCCCGCATGCAGTTTCCATGTAAAACACTGGTGTATTATGCATTGTGTGGATGTGTCTATTATTTTTTATTATGCATTGAGGGATGTTAATGTTATATGATGAAATAATATATTAATGATGAATTGATGAACATTGTTGAATAAGTTAAAGGAATATAAATTGTGGTTAAAAGTGTATAAATTTCTCATTACTAATTCACACCCCTTTTCAGTAATCCAACGATTGGTATCAAAGAAGGTCCTTCAAGAAACAATTTAACCACAGTAAGCAGATCATGTAATATACTGAGAATGGAGTACCAATTTTTAATGGTCAATATGGTCTAGAGTATGAGATGTGGAGCATAAGGACAAGAACCTTTTTAGAGGAACAKGGATATGATATTTGGTATTTAKTTTTCATAGGATACAATGCTACAAAGAAAKCAAAGACTACAACCAAGAAGAAATTGAAGAAGAATAAAAAAATTGCGATGGATTTCATTTTGGAAGAACTATATGATTCAATTAAGGACAAAGTGAGTAAATGTTCATCAGCTAWAGAACTTTGTGATAAGTTACATGATATCTATTATTCCCCCATCACAAATTCAAAGAATGGAAAAGAAGATGTAGGTACAAAACAGGAAGAAAGTTGTTCATCATGTCAGACAGATTCAGAAGAAGAAGAGTACGTAATCAATAAAAAAATATGTTTTTTTTCTTTAATTGTGAAAAACAGGGACATCTTGAAATTGAATTCCCTGAAAGTAATGAGACAAAAAAGTCAATTGAAATAGAAGATAATTATGAAGCAGAATTGATTAGTGCTTTAGAGGAACTAAAGAATGAAAGAGAAGAAAACAAGCCACTCAAGAAATAATCCATGAAGAAAAAAGTGTTTAAGGTTTCGAAGAAGCTAAATAGGCCATAAAGAATTTAAGAGCTCAACTAGAAGAGGATAGAAGTATTGAAGAAACTCTAGAAGATCAAAAGTATTGTTTAGAAGCCAACATGGCAGCACAAAAGGAAGAAGTAGAAAAGAGAGAAAATATATTGACAGATCATCGCAAGGAAAGAATTGATGATTTAAAGCATCTTGAGGAAGAGTTTGGTCAAGAAGAGAGAAGACTCAAAGAAGAAATAATTACATTCAAAATCCAACTTGAAGAAGCAAAGAAAACAAAAGAAGTCATGGAGTCTCAGATAATGAATAAAGAAGAAGAGGTTGAGATTCTTGAAGAATAAGTTGTCATAGTAAGATTCAAAGTCATCGAGCTCAACAAGAACATTGAAGAGATAGAAACATCCACATCAATAGTAGAGAATGAACAGAAACATTATAGGTTGCCAGAAAAGAAGAATGAAGAAAAGAGAAAGAGTTATGTAGAAGTAATCAAAGGAAGGAATCATGGTCAACCATAATCTAAGAAAAGTTATAAATATACATCTTCAAGAAGATCCTCCATGTTCAAGCCTCAAAGAAGCTTCAACCATAATGAAATGTTCCAAAGAAGAGAAAATCATGATAATCCAAGGCATGAATTCAGAAGGACTACGTTAATCATTACTGGGTATGCAAATTTGTTTATGGTCATTGTTTTTATTGTACTAACTTTGGACATAAGGTTGTAGATTGCAAGGCTTATGGAAGAAATGATCAAGAAAGAAATGCTTATGTGGCCCCACATAACATTGAATGTTACAAATGCGATAACTATGGAGACATAGCTAGTGATTGTAGAATCATGATCGATACCTCCATGAAAGAGAACACTGATATCAGATATAAGAAAGTATGGAAAAGAAAAAAAGAGAGCATGTGAATAAAAATAGGTCTCAGGAATCACAAGACTTTCCATAGTACGAGAAAGAGAAGGAAAGAAAACAAAAGAAGAACAAGTTTCAAGAATCATACTGCCAGAATTTGCATCAGAGAAATATCATAATGAAGAGCAGGTAAATAAAGAACATGTACCATAAATCGCACTCTCATGATACATAGTAGTGAAAGATCGTGACAAATATATATGCAGAAAGGAAGATGTCAGAATATAGAAAGAGAATAAGAAGAAAGAAGTCAAAGTTCAGAGAGATGATGAAGATGAAGACTACATCGAGAAGGCATTTTTCTAAGCCGTCTGACTTGGAGACTCACAGGTAATATGAATATTAGAAAGGGGGATTCTATGCAATAGTTGAGATAGATTAGAGAACCATCCTTCAAGAAACTTGCAAAGTTCGAGTATACATATTCAGATAAGTTAGTTAGAAGAAGTACAATATGACAGATAGATCAGTTGGAAAATTACACAGGAAAAAGTCTATAATTGTATTCAGACAGATATATATTTAGC
Source organism: Picea engelmannii (assembly GCA_009831015.1). Classification (NCBI taxonomy): domain Eukaryota; kingdom Viridiplantae; phylum Streptophyta; class Pinopsida; order Pinales; family Pinaceae; genus Picea; species Picea engelmannii. The sequence goes on along the minus strand of ML797693.1, from coordinate 11,908 downwards.
ACGGGTTGTTCCAGATATGCATAGTTTGTTTTACAGATAGAGAATATGCTGGTTACTCTCCTCTATTCTACTCTAATTTTCTTATTGACCCAGGTTTCATGTCTTTCGGGTTTCCAACAAAGCCTCTAAAACTATTGGCCCTCCTGGTAAACCAGAACACAACACAACACACAAAATGTGTTGTGCAGTCTCACCCGAGATAACTTTAATGGGTGGCTATAAGACTTAGGTGTTTACAGCCTAGGATTGAGTATGAGATATGAGATCTATATTCAGAGCCATTTACTATAAATTGTGATTGTAACCTATTGTTATTTGTGACTTTGTATTACCTTTGGCAACTTATTTCCTTAATAACTCAATCATATTTCATAGCAACATAATAACCCATTCATTCATTAAGCACAAGATTCAACTACTAAAAAGAGGATAAAGATATGCACACATTCATCACATTACATAGATATTACTGTGGTTCACCCCCTCCTAGGCTACGTCCATAAAGATTTGGCTCTCGACTCTTTTATTATGGTAGTTCTACATCTACAACATCACGCTAACAATTATGCTCAGATGGGTAAGATCTATATGAGGCGAACTAGACCGCACCAGGCTCCTCATCCTGAGATCTAATTCTCAAGATCTACCTTCTCTCCTCTCCTCTAGTTCAATAGCTTAAAAAATAGTTTATACAACATTACATATCGCATCAACTCATACATATTTATGATAATGAAAATCCAACTAAATCAAAACAACCACAAAATCCCTCAAAAATAGAAAACTCTGAACTCTCCACTCTTCCACAATACCTCAGTATCGGTATTTATACATCTTTGTCTCTTCATCCATTCCAATTCATTACCAAAACCCAATCATCCTTCTTTCCACTTCGTCCTGCTGCCAACATGCCCCAAACACTGACATGTGGCTCGTCCTGAGCCACCTAGTCCTTCTGAGCTTCCTCTATCTCCCTGGTGATCATCTAAAAATTTTCCTTGAGCTCTGTTGCTTGTGTCAGTGCCTGCACTGTCTTCTCCTTGATTGTGTCCACTACCTGGACTACCACTTCATTGCTAATCAATCCTACACATTCTACCTAGGTTTGTGCTATCTATGTCTTATCTTCCTCTGCATGTGCCAGTACTTCTGCTACCTGCTCCTGCAATGGCTCCATTTGAGCCTGACGCTCATGTTTCTGCATTTGTGCAGTGATGAGTTCTGCCTACAGATTCTTCATCTCATGCGTCCCTTTAACTCATTTTGGGATTGGAATTGTATTATGCTTCTACTTGAGCTCTTGGATCACTGCATTGATCCTTTCCTCTTCCTTGTCCCACCATTGGACCTGCGGATCCTCCTCCAACCTGGTCCAAAGTTGTGCTGCTTTGTTGAACAAGTCAGTTGCGGTGCTAACCTACTGCTTTATCTCCTATAGCTGTGTTGTTTCTTCCTGCTTCCTTCTCTCCTTCACTGTTGGTGGCGTGGTTGGTATGAGATGTTATCGAAGATTCTCAATCTCCTTTTGGTATCGCTCAATTTCCTGCACAATCTGATCAATATTTTTCACTACTGCAAGTTCATTCCCCTACGCAGTGTTTGGAAGATTCTCAAAAATTCCTCCTACTCTTCGTTCTAGTTCATTCCTACGTTCTCTTTCCTCCTGAGTTTCAGACTTGGCCTGCTCACATACTTTTTCCAGCGTCTCTCGCTTCTTTGTTGCTCACTGTAATTCGACTAAGTCTTTGTGTGCACAAGACTGTACCTCGTGATTGACACTAACCTTCAACTTGTGTAGTGCCCTAGATGGCATCTGTGTCAATACCAATTGGATGTGGCTTAAATCCTTCAAGGGTGTCTACCCAATGATTTTGTCCATGCGTAGCATACTCGGTGTGATGTAGAACGTTGTGTTTGTGTGTGATAATGAATGGAATGGATCTTGTTCTTCTACCTCCACTCTTTCCTCGGTCTGTGGTGTTGATGGTTCTATGTCCCTGCTACTGTTAGCTATCCGCCCTTCCCTGATTTGTTTGATGAGATGTTGTATGTCTATCAAATCTTCTTGGATCTTGTCCTTGTGACATGCAGCATGGTCGAATTCCTCAACTAGAAAATCATGTACCATTTTGGCGATCATATCCCCATCGTCATCCGTGATCGTATATTCTGGTAGTGTTCAGTGTGCCCTTGATTTCTTGCGCATGCCTCCTGTCTATGTGGTTGGTCTCTTATTTCCTCATGGTTCCTGTGTGTTGGGATTTGAGGCAGTCTCTGTGCTCCCTCATCCTGTTTCTGTTGTTCCTTGGTCGGATATGTACTCTCCTTCTTCCCCTTCTAGGTTCCTGTCTTCTTTGGGCCTTCATCTACCTGTGTTGGTATGCCTTGGGCAGTTCTTAGTTTCTTGGGCACTTGGATTTCTGGAGGCTGTGTTTCTCCCTGATATGCCTCTTCCTCTGTTGTTCTTTCCGGCACTTCCTAGGTAATGGCTGGAATCCTCCATTCCTCAGGCCATTCATTGATGACCATGTCAATATCACCCTCTGTGATGCAGTAGTGCATCTGTAGCCATTGTTTTTCCAAATCATTATTTTCCTGTATCCACATTGTTTGTCATGTTGCTGAGAATTTGGCGATGTCCACATATTGCACAACAACTTACGGTGTAATTATCCACGTCTTAAAGATGGATTCATGTAGGTCGCGTAGGTATCCCTAAAAAATGGATATGTTCTCCTTCTTTCTCCTTGAGTCTGGCCTAGCTCTGAGAAACAAGTACCTCACTCCCTACGGCTTTGGTCTAGTAAAAAAAATTACATACCTTGGCTCCTACCATCCCATGAAGGCTATTAAGGTAATCAACCATGAGTGGTGGAACTTTGTGCCTAGGTCGTGTGCATCCTTGCAGTCCTCTAGGAACAAGTTCAATAAGTATGGAAGCCAACTCATTGAGGTGCCTTCTATGCACTGGCTGCAACTGCAACAACTCCAGCTGGGACTTCCTCCCTGCGGCATTTTATTAGCAGCTTTCAGGCTAAGATTTTTGTGCCCAATTGTGTGGTTGCATTGTTGATCCTCTTGATGATTATCCCTCTTGTCCCTCTGGTGGTGTCGTACTTCTTCTTCATCTCTTCTACTAGTGTTTTCTCCTTGGTTTTGTCATCCAAAAACAATGCGGGATCCATACCCCAGATTGGTAATCCTGTTATTTTCACAATAAGCTCAATAGTTATGGCGACGGGCTTGTCCAGCCAGATATCCCCTCCATGTGTAACTGATAACAACTATTTGACGCATGTTGTTACATTCTGGCCCCTGCCAAAATGTGGTAAGTCCAGCAGACCTAGAATTCTTGTTTTCTCAAGCCCAGATCCACATTGGTATGGCTGGTTGATCGATTCTCCAACTCGAGTTGTACCTATGATCTATGTGAATACCCTCGGTGCAAGTTTCGGGAACTTGGCTTATTCTGCTACATCGTGGTCTGAATATTTGAGCTTCCCGACATGGCCCAATAGCTCTAGTCCTACCTGTACCCCACCTGGTATGCGCAGTAGAACAATTTATGCTATTGGTTTCTTATGGGGTGACCTTGGTATCTTTATTTTGTCTTTCTGCTATGGTGGTGGATGGCTCAAAGTTCCAGCGGCTTCTGGTTTCTCCTTTGTAACCTATTCCAACCAAGCTGAGACATCTTCATCTGTCTCCCTTGTTGGGTGTTCTGAGATAGTCGTTTGAGACTCATCTGGCTCCACTGTTGTTGTCTCCTTTGGTGTCATTCCATTGACCTTCGAAGTTGCTTATGTATGCTCTGGTTGCATCTCTTTCAAGGTTTTTGCTTCCTCGTTCGGTGGCTCCTGCGTCGTTGTTGGTGTATCTATATTCATGGCCTCTGCTTCTGGTTGTTGGATTTCCTCCAATATCAACGTGGATTGTATTGGTATCATTTCTGGGGATGGGATTTCGTCGATATTGATGACCTCCGACGAAGGTTGTTCACCTTCTTCCAATGGTCCTTGTGACCTAGTTTGAACCCTGGTTGGTCTAACACTCTGGATTGCTTCTGTTGGCTTCGGTGGTACCATAGCGGTGATTGTCGAACATTTTTTGGGTTCGAATAACTTATGTGATCTCTGTAGCTTCTCTTTGTGTGTTCTAGCTTTTATTTCTCTATGTCTATTCTCCTTTCGCGAATAGACTAGTTGCTCTCGTGCTTGTGTGTTGTATCGGCTTCCCATGAGGCTTGTCGAGGAAAATTCATCCATTATGGCTTTAATGCACCATAACTATGGTTGCAATGCATCTCTAGTAGTTTCGTAATTTCCATTACTATTGCTTTTCTTACTCCAGTTGGCACGATTATTGTGGTGTCCCGTTGGTCCTTTCTGTCATTCAATTCTTCCTAGTGGTGTCTTGTCGTACTTATTTTTTCGAATTTCCTTTTCCTTCTTGTTTCCCTTTTGATGTGACCATTATCCTTTGTCGAGTTTTTGTTTCCAAACTCGTGTGGCCTTTATCCCTCTATCGCACTGCGTCTACTTTGGTTTTGTTTCCTTTTTGTTCTTTTTCGATTTTTTTTTTTTACTGCGCGGTGGATGGTCGATTGTCCTTATACAGCTTCAGTCAGCTTCCATTGATCATTCCTTTGAGTTTTTCACCTACTAAATCTCTTAAATGTACAACTCCTCCATCTGTGATATATTTTACCTTGTACTGTCCTAACCAATGCATTTTGAGCTTTCTCGGGTGCTAAAATGATTTGTTGTCATACATCAATACTAGATCTCCTTCCTTGAACTTTTTGTTCTTGATGTGTCTATCGTGCCAAGCCTTGTATCTGGCCTTCTGAAGTTGTTGGTGGAATCATGATAAGATTCATTCTTCCTCCATGGTTAGTAATTGATTCAGTCTCTCCTGTACTACGCCCCGTTCGATCATTTGTGTGATGGTTGCTATGCGCAAGCTTGGTACTAAGAATTCTAATGGCACAACTGCTTCTTGGCCATAAACCATTTTAAATGGTGTGTGCCCTATCAACTTTTTGCATGTAGTCTTGCATTCCCATAATACTACTGGTACTTTGAGGTCCCAATCGTCTTTGTTGACATTACAGATATTTGTCAGTGCGTTCTCCAGAATTTTGTTGAAGGCTTCCACTGTGCCATTTTCCTGTGGATGATACGGTGTGATCTTCTGATGATGGACTTTAAAATCTTCAGTCATCACACATAGGGTTCTCTTTATGAAGTGCATTCCTTGGTCGCTCATCAAAACTCTTGAGCACCCAAATCTGGTGACTACGTGTTCAAACAAAAAGTGTGATGTTGTTTATGCGCTGCAATATTTTACTGGTCAGGCTTCTACCCATCTTGTTAAGTATTTTGTTTCAGTGATAATGTATCGAGACCCTATTCTTTTTGCAGGTGGGTTGATTGGTCCCAAAAAGTCTACTGCCCAATTGTCAAATTCCTGTAATGTTGCTTGTGGTCGTGATGGCATCTCGCCCCTTTTGTTGGGTTTTCCTACCCTTTCACAGACATCGCATCCTTGACATTACTCCTTCGAGTCTATGTGAATCGTTGACCACCATAGTCATGTGCGCAATACCTTCTACGCAGTAGCTTTACCTGCATAATTGCCTCCTTCTATTCCCTCGTGGGATTCTTCTAAGACTCTTGGTCTTTCATGTTCTAACACGTATCTTTGCAAGATGCTATATGTGCCCATCTTATATAAATGTCCTGCAATCAGTTGATAGTCGACTGTGCAGACTACCGGGTTTTTCTTTTGTGTGGTGATATATTCTTGTGGCGCAGTACCTGTACTCAAGTAATGAATTATGCCTGTGAAGTATTCATCGGCAATCTGTACTGAGAATAGTTGTGCATCTGGAAAGTTGTCTTCTAAATTCATAGGTTCTTCTCTATTCATAACCCTTGTTAGGTGGTTAGGTCCTGCATTCAATTTTCTTGGTTTAACTATTACTTCCAATTCAAATTCTTGAAATAGCAGTAACCATCGAAAGATTATCCACCCCAACACTGGGTTGTTGACTAGGTATTTCAGGGCTAAGTGATCTATGAACATCTTAAAGTGTTTTCCCAATAAGTAATGCCTAAATTTTCTACAGTGCATAGACCATGGCTAGGCCTTCTCTTTCTACAGTGTTATAGTTTTGTTTTGAGTCGGATAGCTTTCTAATTTCAAATTCTATCGGGTGATCCAAGCCTCCTACTCCTGGATGCACCAAGATAGCTTAGTGTGCTATCGCCAATGCATCTACATGCACGTGGAATGTATTCTTCCAGTCTGGAAATACTAATATCGGCACAGTAACCATATTTTCCTTCAAGGTATCCAGACCATGTTGACACTCGTTGTTCCATTGAAACTTTGTATCCTTCCTTAGAATATTTTCCATCAGTGTTGTGATATGTGCATATCCTTTGATGAATTTCCTGTAGTATCCTATGTGTCCTAATGTCTCTCTTAGATGACGAACTGTTTTTGGTGCTGGCAAGTTAACAATGACTGCAATCTTTGCCGGATCTACTAATAAACCTTGTTTTCATACTATATGACCTAATAGTATCCCAAATGGTGTTCCAAATATGCATTTCTTTATATTCAGTGATATTTGACACTGTCTACGTCTTTCTAACATCAGTCGTAAAAATTCTGCATGATTTTTTAATAAACTATAGACTATCCAATCATCCAAGTATACTTCCAGAAATTGATCGATGAATTCTTTAAATATTGCGATGACCACTATGGAGAATATTGTGGGTTCATTATTCAATCCAAACGACATGACTATGTATTGATAAGATCCCCATTATGTCACAAACATTGTCTTGTATATGTCCTCTTGTGCTATCTTAATCTGATGATAGCCTGAGAATGCATCAGTGAATGAGTAAGCTTCATGTCCTCCCACATTCTCTAACACTTCATCCATGAACGGTGTAGAGAATGGGTCATGTAGGAATGCATCATTCAACTTCCTCAAGTCGACACATATCCTAATCCCTCCTTGTTTCTTGTCCTGTACTACCATTAGGCTTATCCATTCTGACTCCTCAACAGGTTCTACGATGTCGGCTTCAAGCATCCTGTCGATCTCAGCTTTGACTTTCTGTTTGTATATTGGGTTCAATATGTAGGGTTGTTGTCTAATAGGTCTTGCATCGGGCCTGAGTGGTATCTTCATTTCTCCTAGTTCTTTGGCTATGTCCTTCATCTCTGTGAATGTTGTGGGAAATAGGTCACTGTATTCGCGCAACAACTCTATGATGCTTTCTATTGTTTTCTCATCCCAGTAATCCCCAATGCTAGCCATTTTGGGTTGCTTAGTTGTCCCGATGTTAACTTTATTTACCTTGATCGACGCGGAAATGACTTCAGATTCGATGGGTGGGACTTCCATGTCTCTTTCTCCTTCTACTTCTTCGATCTGAATATCGCGCCGATCATCTTCATTCGGTGCTTCCTCTTGTACATGGTAACATGCCAACAGGTCCTTAACTGTTTGTTTTTCTATTGTTGTTCTTCTGTGATCAATTGTACTTCTGGTTCTTTGATGAATATTACTCCTCAGATCTGTTTAAGGGTTGTGTCTATGTTGGGGTTCTCATGTTCAAATGAGAAAGTCATTGAAAAATTATGTTGCAATGTCGTCCAAGTCACAGTTTCCTTGCACAATTCCTGGTACGCATACCAATTTGTTGGTATGCCCTCTAGGGTGTGTATGAAGTAATGAGGCCATTCCTTTGGGGGTGTCATTTTCCATTGTGTTCTGCACTTCTCCAAGTGTTATGCCGGTGTCCCTTGTCCTTCATACTTCTATTGTTTGTTGTTTTTCTGTTCTGTGTCAAACCTTATGCGTAGTAACTGCTTACATTGGTACCAATCTGTGATTGTCTCCAAGTGTGCACCCCACCATCTTGAGGGTGTGGCCTTAAGTGCTAATTCAAGTGATAGCACTCTCTGGTTCTCTAACACTATGTATTCATATTATGTCAAGAATGTTTCCAAATCATTTAGTCCGTGGAAACTGGGTGGTTCCCTGATTTTTGTGCCTACCCATCTTACTATGCAGACTATTCTTGCATATCTTCGCATGGATACTTCGTGTAGCCTCTACTTCCAGTTCTCTAAACCAGTGTATGAGTCTATTGCACATGAAGTAACTCTCTACCAACTGAGTACCCCATATGCAGTTGGGTTTACGTAATCCTCATCGCGCGCAATTGTTCTATATAACTGGCCAATTTCCTCTAAGTCTAGTCAAGTAGGTTCTACAAACCTCTCCCCTTCTGATGGGTCTAATGGTGTGATGACCCTATATTCTCAGGACTCAAATGTCATTTTACTATTTTTTAAATTGATTATGTCCTAGTTGTAAAACACCCAATCCAGACCAAGCAATGTTGGATATGGTGTTGTTCCGTCCACTATTTCAATGACTTCAAAGTCTACTTTAGTGCGTACTCCATCAAGATGTATGGTCACTCCTTTCAGTCTACTGATTGGTAGGACTCTATGTTGGTTTGTTGGTTTCAATTCAATAGGTGAGTATCATAATGTTAGCTCTCCCATGCATCACCATGTCTTCTTTGGAAATACATTCACTTATGATCCTAGATCCAGTATTATGTCTCCCATATTGACATCCCCAATGTTATCATTTAGTCTAAATTCCCTACTTGTTCTTCTTCTTGTGTGTAGGTGATTAATTGTTTTTTGTCCTAGATTTTCTTCCATCTCGCTGCTACATTTTTCTAGTATGTTTTTCAATATTTTCACATATGAGGGATCACTTAATATGTTTACACATGATTGCAAAAAGCCTTTGATTATACTTACTTGTTCCATGGGTTGCATCTCGTTGGTATGATCCAATGATGGAGGCATCTTGTATTATGGTGCTTCCTTTTCTTGTTGTACAGTTGAAGTCAATGGCATGTCCTCCTTCTAAAATTCTTGTCTGGATTGCTTGAATATCTCCTTCTCCTTCTACGCATCGAACTTCTTTTTTAGTTCGATGTTCTTCTTCACCCACAGATTTTGTTTTGGTTCCTGTCAAACTGCGTCAGTCCCTGTTTTATCTCCTCCATGAGTGGCTATGTTGATCTTACATCCTTCATCCCTTGATTCATCTAAGATCCACTGAATATTCTGGTTGTTTTGATTCTTTTTTTCCTGAATATTTACTAGTAAGGTTGGACATTCCTCTGTATCATGGTCTGATGCGCGAAAACACATGCAAGTTGTTGGTGGTAGTGGACATTCCCATGCATAATGTACTATTTATTGACAATTGTGATATGTGACTGGTCCTCTACCTCATCTAAAACCTTGTCTGGCTCATCCTCCTCCTTTGTAGCCTGCTCGATTGCCTCTTAGCGCATTATACTGTGGCGCCTGATTATACTGTGTGGTATTGTACTGAGGTTGTATCGGGTTTTACTGCAACTATGTGTTATTGTACAGTTGTGGCGCAGTATTATACTTTTTTTGTGTAGTGTTGTATGGAGCTAGGACTATATTGAACTGTGGCGTTGTTTTCCCAGTCATGATCTTGACCTATACTCTATATGCGTATGTTGTCCTTTCTCGCATCATCTCCATAGTTCTGCAATCTTTATCATCGTGGCCCACTGACTTGCAAAAGGTGCAATATGAAATCTTTGGGATTGTCTGGTATTTCTTCTTCATCGTGTAGTGATAAGGGTTGTGACCCGATTTCTTGCATATTTCACACCATAGTCCTCTCAGTGGTAGTGGATTTGGCATACCTACTTCCATATACTATGCGAACGTTGGGAATTCATTCTTGTGGTGTCCTTTCGTCCTGCATGTGGTACACCAAATGGCTTCTCGTTTGTCCTTGTTCTTATTCTGGTTCAGCTGAATTGTTAGATTATTCAAATCCTCCTTAAATTCCTCAATCGTTGGGTCTGTCTACTAGTACTGGTTCTCTTCCAGCTGCAAGGTTTTCTGCAAATCCTCTACCTGCGTCTAATTTTTTTTGTTGTAAAGGTTATTTTAAGTGCAGGAGTAGTGAGTTTAAAAAAAGGTGTCGATGTTGCATATCGATCATGAGGTATTTTAAATTTCCCTTCAGTCGCTTAAATCTCTGATCGATCTCCCATACAGACTCTCCTAGTTTTTGTCTTATTTCGATCATCTCATTCATGTACTAATCTTCTGAGCTCGGCTTATGGAACTCATTTATCAATAACTTCTTAATGTCGGCCAATGTCCTTGTCATCCCCGGGGTACTGTTTGTGTCTAGACACATGTACCAGTCTAGTGTGTGGTCTCTTAGCGTAATAGCTAGTTGTGCGAGTTTGGTATCTTCATCAATGATCTATTTTTCTTCCCAGATCTTTGCACAAATGAACAAGTGTTTTTCAGGGTCTTTTGTTTCTTCTCCCCGAAATTCTGGTAACCTAATGGTGGGGTCGTGTCCTGCTATTTTGAATACTGAACTACTACCTCCTCTACATGGTGTAGATACTTGACTACTGCTGCCTGGAATGGATCCTCCAGTTGTTGTTCCTTGTGTATATGTACTTCATGCTGTCGGACTTCCTCCAAATTTCGGTTGTTTAAACGGTGGTGTTATCTTTGGTGTATTAGTCGCACATGGGTTTATGGGTTCCAAAATGACATTAATATGGATAGGATGGTTTCCTTCTCCTCCCGCTCTTGGACCTCTCGTCTTCCTTTCATATGTTGCACACAAGATTTCCTCAATCTTCTCCACAACTCGGAGATCCTCTACCTCTTCCTCATCGCTCACCAAGCCTTCCCTCATGGCTACAACTCTCTTCTTGGTATTAATATTGTATTGGTAGGGTGCTCTACTACGCATCCTTCCCATTGACACCAAGATCCAATTGATCTGGTCTTCATCCATCATGATCAAGTCCAAAGGTTCCTCCTCTTTCTTTCCGTTATCCTTATCTCCTTCCATTCCTCCTCCCTCTGTCAATGCATCCCCCCTTCCCCATCCATGCAGGGAAGTTTAGTTGTTTGATTCCATTGTCATTACACCTTTGTTATATAGCAATATCTTAATAGAAGTATACAGTGATCAAATGTACCTTCCTCGAAGGTCACATAGAAATTAGTGCTTCACTGTGTTGTATGACTTCGTTGTGTCAACTACAAACTCTGTTATGAATCCTGCCACAATATTGTCAAGACAAAAGTCTATTGCGTGGGTGAATTTGTTGTTCGCCTATTGTAACTACTCAATCTGTACTGGGGTCCACTCTAACTGTCGAATCTGGTTTGTCGTGTGGTTATCCTTCAACCTTAGTATCCACTCCTACAATAGATGTGAAAAGTCACAGAAAAAGACTTTGTGCAGATCAATAAACACGTATTTGTCCATATATTTGCAGGGTGTTATTCTAGTGTTTTTATTGTCTTTTTGTGCAAACTCTAGCTCTTTGGTTCTCAACCAGCGTTCGATTTTTTCTTTCGTAGGGTTCCAAAATCTCAACATTCCCTTCTAATGACTCATTGATCTCTTCTTTTCTTTGCTCGACCTAGCTCAACTACTCAATATTCCTTTGTTCCTACCAATGGCAACATAACCATTTGTTGGTTACTCTCCTCTATTCTACTATGAGCTTCTTATTGACACAAGGTTCATGTCTTTCGGGTTTCCAACAAAGCCTCTAAAAATATCATCCCTCCTGGTAACCCGGAAGGCAACACAACACACAGAATGCATTGCACAGTCTCACCCGAGATAGCTTTAATGGGTGGTTGTAAGAGTCAGGTGTTTACAACCCAGGATTGAGTATGAGATATGAGATCTATATTCAGAGCCATCTACTATAACTTGTGATTGTAACCTACTATTATTTGTGACTATGTATTACCTTCA
>ML797692.1:254193-265666 GCA_009831015.1 Picea engelmannii | reverse complement strand
AACAATTACAAATTCTTCGATTTCTTCTCCCAATCCTATGATTGCATTCACTGTTTCATCGACTCGTAAGAAGTAGGCTGCGATATCTTCATGTTCCTTCATTTTTAGTTGTTCGAACTGACCTCTGTAAGTTTGAAGCTTTGTTGCTTTGACTTTTGAATCTCCTTCATAAATATTTCGAAGCTTGTCCCAAATCTCTTTAGAAGATTTACAATGTGCAACTTTGGTGAATACCGTATCACTAAGACCATTCAAAAGTTCATTTATGGCTTTGGAATTATTCTCACCGAGTTTCACTGCTTTGTCATTTGTTGGTGGAACTGTTGGTGCTATGTATCCATCTACAATTGATTGCCAAACTTGAAATCCCTGTGCTTGTATATATGTCTTCATCCTTATGCTCCAAAAAGCATACTTTTTTCCATCAAACTGTGGTATTCAATTTTTATACGAGTTGGTACTCTCCATGATCTACCTTTCAGTGGTTAAACTGATTTCTGAAGGAACCTGCTCTGATACCAATTGTTGGATTACTGAGAGGGGGGGGGTGAATCAGTAATAGTGTAATTATAATCTTTTTTATTCAAATGTTATATCAATGTAGAATTATTATCCAATAATGAGCAGTAAGAAATAAACAATCAAACACATACACAGTACACTGGTGTTTTACGTGGAAACCCAAATCGGGAGAAAACTACAGAATGCTTTTTCTTATATGTCTTGAAGAATTACATTCATTGGAAGCACCAACTTCCTTTGTTTTCCATCTGCAACTGGAAGGAGACTCCAACTCCCTAGTTTCTCAGGCTACAACCCGAGGGAAGATTCAACTCCCCAATTCTCTGGCTACAACCAGAAGGAGGCTAAAACCCCCAATGTTCTCTGGCTACAACCGGAAGGTGGCTACAACCACCTATCCTTTCCCCATCCTGCCACCCTGAAGTAGAAGTAGAATGATGGAACTTGTTAGCTTCGGAAGTCACCCCTGGATTGCAGCAGGAGCAGAGCCCGACGCCCATCAGTTTATGTCATGATTTGTTTAATGGGGTGATCAAATGGAAGTTAACTCACAACGATGTGGTTATAACTCCGAAACTAGGCCAAGAATGCATGGGCAAGTGAGGTCTTAGATAACGTCAGACAATGAGTTGTAGTAAGGGTGAGTAGGGGGAAGACTTGTATTAGAGAGATGCAAAGGTCTGTCATAAACATCAGGTTCCTAACAGACTGTGGAGGAAGACGTCTAAACGCAAGATCTTCTTACACTCAAACGCAAAAAACCAGAGAAAACAATAGTGCCACAATAAATCCTTTATCACAACATAATTTCCATAATTCGTGTGAATCAGTCGATCACGAACTCTCTTAGTATTAGATGAAAACTTAGACGGGAAAAGAAAGACTGTCTGAAATTCAACAAGAAATCTTACATACAGATGCATAACTAGAGAACTAGAGTGTGTTAAAACTTTACAATCGGGAGCTTCGCTCTACCATCGATACTTACAAAATACAAAAACTGAGCCTATATACTCAGGAAAATTTGCCTAACAGAGGCATGCCCATTCACCTAGGGCTCGATGTCTTTTCAGTCAAACTCGTACTGAAATCCTTCCTCACGCGCCACCTTAATTGCGCATGGCTTTTGCAGGGGAGGAGTAGCTGAGCCAGTAAATGCTGAGCTAGCGTGTGCAGACTTCTCTGTCTCTTCGAAGACTTCGGCATGGCTTCTTTTAAAGAAGACAGTACACAGGACCCCTTCGAGCAGACTGCTTTCCAGACCTTCCATATCTCACATTTAATGAATGAAGGGAGGTTTCAACCACCCTTTCTCGCCTTCATTTACTCCAAGCGAAAACTAGGACCGTGGTCGGATCAAATGGCACTTGGAGATCGCGGTAATTCCTTCTGTGAACATACACGATGCCTTCGGCCCTTCCTGAACAACTCTTTTCTTTTGCAAGTGACTACGGGCTGTGACCGCGTGTTTATCCTCAAGGCACCTTCGGAGTTCGCAAATGGGAAGGAGCTAGTCCTTACTTCTTGAAATCGTGATGAGCGAAACGCCGAGGCGGCTTAATCTGGCATCACGTACCCATCTTTTGATTGGATGGCCCAGAACACTTTCGGCGATACTGTGGGCCCGTAATTAAAAGTTCTTTCCCTTTCACGATTCGCGAGTTCGTGGGTAAAAACCCTCGACTCCCCTTTGCAAACTCCCGATCCACGAGATGGAGATACGGGTCGGGCCTCCTTTCTGGTCAGCGCTCTCTGCATGTAACCTTCAGCCAGAGCCCAAGTGCTAACGCCTCTCGCTATTGGTGACCTCACGAGTTGGAGTATCAGACTTTGGCATTCTCCCCTTGCGAAGTCCTGAGATGCGATGGTCAACGATGGTTGACCTTCCCTGGACACTTTTCATAGCTCGAAATCTCGCGCAACCAAAGGGATATGGTCCACCCTTCGAACTTACGAACCCTAAGCTCGAGAAATAACACTGCGCTTGGACTGTTTGCAATCAACGACCCTTGTAACTTCGCGAGTGCCTCCTGAAGGATTCCGACCGTTGACTTCCTTAAAATTTTAGCGCTATACTTGACGCGATTTGGTTAATCTGCAATTGCCCATCAATCGCTGCTCTTACTCTGTCACTGAAGAATGAAATTCCCGCTCGCTTGATTTTAAGTCCGAAAAGGACCTCTTTTGTGTGTTGTTCTTGGGCACTTCTCGTGCAACCTGCAGACCCGGATATCCCAATGCCGAAGACAAGAAATGTTGCTAACATTAGGCTCCATGGGGGATAGATTCGTCCCTGTTATGCTCTAAGGACTCATTTTGCAGTTTGAGTGCCTTGCTGTTGGGCTATGGAGTCATTTGCTAAGCCGAATCAAAACAATAAAAGTAAAAAATGAAAAACAGAAAGGACAATATTTACAGAACATAGGAGCCACTGAAGGCTCAGACAAAACATTTTTTGAGAAGATGCCCATTTACTGGGCTGCTGAAGACTTCTTCGCCTTCCAAATCTTGCAACCTGTGTGTGTTATTTGAGAAAACCTCAGAGATCCTAAAAGGCCCGATCCATAGAGCTTCAAATTTGCCGTGTTTTCCCTTATCTTGTTTAGGAGCATCCCATTTTAGCACCATGTCTCTTATCCAAAATTCTTCCTTCTTGGCCTTCTTATCGAAAACCTGCTTTACCCTCTGCTGATGATCCTGAAGTTGGTCCATTACCTGCTCTCTGGCCTGCTAGACTTCCACTAGTTGATGAATCCTTCTGATCATGTCATTGGGCTCTTCTTGATAATCCTGGAAGAACTTCGCTACGGGAATGGCCAACTGGGAAGGGAAGACAGCTTCTGCTCCGTAGACTAACTGGAAAGGGGAGATGCCTATAGATCTCTTTGTGGTCACCTGATCGGCCCTTAGAGCGAATTTTAACTTCGAATTCCAAGCCCTTTTGTTATCCTCCAGTAATCTTTTATGATCCTTATTAGGATTTTGTTGGAGGATTCTGCTAAACCATTTCCATGTGGATAATATGGGGTGGAGTGAATCAATTTGATCCCGAACTGCTCACAGAACTTGGCTAATGGCCTAGACCCAAAAGTGGCTGTGTTATCAGTGACAATCTTACTTGGGCAGCCAAACCTTGTGATGAGGTCCTCCAGGAACCCAATGATTACCTTGTGGGAAGTGCTCCTGGTGGGGATAGCTTCAATCCACTTAGTAAATAAATCTGTGGCAGTCAGGATCCATCTGTGCTTCCCGTTGGAAGCAGGGTGGATTTCTCCAATAAAATCTAGGCCCCATTGCTGGAAAGGTCCGGAAACAACTACAAGCTTCAAAGGCAGAGGCTTGAGCTGCTTCTTTTCTGAAAATCTCTGGCATGTAATACAGGATCTAATTCCTTTATGGACATCAACGAACAAGGTGGGCCAGTAGTATCCATCCCTGAGGATTTTGTGGGCTGCAGTCTTCCAGGAATGGTGCCCTCCACATAGGCTGCTGTGAAATTCAAACATGATCCTCTTGGCCTCTTGTGGATCCATGCATTTTAGCAGTACCCCCAGGGGTCTTTCTAGTATAAGATTTGATCAATAAGGAAATATCTGACTGCCTTGAGCTTCAGAGCTCTTCCATTGTTTTTTTGCAGGCCATCTGGGGGCCGCAACTCCTGCAGAAAATATACGACATCCATATACCAAGGACATCGAGCCAATGGGGGATCTCTTTGAGGGTCTATTTTAGACAACTGACCCCGCTGAATTCCTGAGCATTCGTTCATGAAACTTATCCCCAAAGCTTGGCAATTGGCTTCAGCCAGCAACTTGGCTAAGCCTTGACCCTTGACCAATTTGGTAGGCCTTATTTCCAGGTCGAATTCCAGGATCTTGGCTATCCATTTACTCCTCCTCCCGTCTATGTTGGGCTGGACAAGGATGTCTTTCACAGAGGTTGAAGGAACATATGCGGTCACTTTTGAGTGCAAGACATAGACTCTGAAAGCCTTGAGAGCTTTCAATAAGGCATAGGCCTGCTTCTCCATGATTTCATATCTGACCTCTGCATCTCTTAGTGCCTTGCTGAAAAAGGAAATGGGTTGCTCTCGCCCTTCCTCATTTCTCTGCAACAAGACCGCTGCTACTGTATCAAAAGAGGCGAAAGAGAAAATTAGGAAATCTTTCGAATAGTCAGGACTGATCAGCACTGGTGCCTCAGTCAATGCTTCTTTTATTTGGAAAAAAGATTCCCTAGGTTAAACAATCCATTTTAGTTCATTTCCCTTCTTGAGCATGGTTGTGATGTGTTTCACCAGCTCAGTGAAATTCGAGACGAATTTCCTCAGAAAATTAATCTTCCTCAAAAAGGCCTGAACTTCCTTCTTCAACCTGGGAAACGACAGGGTCTGAATTGCCTCCACTCTGCTAGGATCAATCCTCACTCCTTCTGCCGATACTATATGGCCTAATAGCTTCCCCTTCTCCATAGAAAACAAAGATTTCTTGGGGTTCAGGGAAAGGCCAAATCTTTGACATTTTGAGAAGACTTTCCTCAGATGATAGCAGTTCTCTTTTTCAGACCTCAAGAAGACTGTGATGTCATCCAGATAGATCACCACGAACCGATATTTCTCCCCGATGAAGGCTATGTCCATGGCTCGCTGAAATGTTGCTCCTACATTCATCAGCCCAAATGGCATTTTGGCATACATGAATGTTCCCCAAGGAGTGGTGAAGGCTGTCTTTTCTCTATCTTCAGGCATGATCGATATCTGATTATAACCAGAAAAATCATCGATCATGGAAATCCTCGATGCACCGATTACCCTCTATAATATGTGCTCCATGTTGGGCAGGGGATAATTGTCTTTCTTTGAGCTCCTGTTCAGGTTCCTGAAGTCGACACAAAGCCCGATTTCTCCACTTTTCTTCCTTACTAGAACCAAATTGGCCACCCATTCAGAATATCTCAAGGGGACAATGATCTAGGCCTCTAAGAACTTCTTTACTTCTTTCTCCATGACAGACAACAACATGGGATTTATCTCTCTTAGCTTCTGCCTGAACGACTTAGCCTCTTCCTTCAGCGGGATCTTGTGTTCAATGATAGATGTGTCATACGTCTTGAGGTCCTTGTAGGTCCATGCAAACACATCAACAAATTCTTTCAGCAACTCAGTATATTCGGCCCTCTGTTCTGTGGTCAAACTGCTTGACAACTTGACAAACTTAGGCTTCTCCGGTGTGCCAATGTTGCACTCGGCCATTTCAGCATCTTTACCTGAAACTCTACCCTTCACTGCCACATCATTCCCATCAAACAATCTTTCTAAAGGAATAAGTCCCCTCGGAATGTGATTTCTAGGTAGCTGAATAATTTGGTGGTTAGCAATTTTATTTAAAAACACCTCAGGGTGAGGGTCATCTTCTTTATCAGGATCCTGATCAATGTGCAACGCAGAAAATTCATCAACAGACTGGAGAAACTTCTTGATTTCCAGATCATCCTCGAATACCTTCCAATGCTTGACATTGTCTGGTACAGAGGGCCTATATTTTATCTCAACATCATATTTGGCCATAGGCGGCTGAGGGACCTTGAATTGGCTAGCTGAAACAACTAAAGAATAGGCCACAACATTATCCTCCCTTAGAATAAAAGAGATGTTGAAGGCTGAGAATAAATTGTCGATTAGGTCCCATACTTCATTTCTGTAATTCCTGAGTCGAGGGTGCTTAGCCTGATAAGCGCTTCTGATCTGTTGGACCACCAACTCTGCATCTCCGAACACTGCTATCTCCTAAATTCCCATTTCCCTTGAAGCTCTTAATCCTAGAACAAGGGCTTCATATTCTGCCACATTGTTGGTGGTTTCAAATTCTAATTTGTATAATAGAGATACAGTTTCCTTGGTGGGTGACACAAAAAACACCCCATCACCAGCACCTTTCCTGGAACAGGCTCCATTGAATTTTTTTTTCCAAATGGGGGTGATGGAGGGAGGAAATTCAAGAGGAGAGGTGGGTAGATTTCTGAGTTCAAGAGGAGGCTTGGGAGCATGAGTGAGTTGCAGTAAACTGGAACCTAAATCAGTGTCCAAGGCGAAAATGGGATGGTTGGTAGGATTGGCTTCATCACTGATTATATAGGCCAGTTGGAATTCTCTGTATAGTCTTCTATGCTCTCCTCCAAACACTGGGATAGTAGCATATGTGAGGTCCATCTGCAAGGTTCCCCACAGTATTTTTATCCAATATCTTGATAACAACATACCAAACTTGGGGGGGACATCAGCTACTACAATATCCATGACCACACTTTTCATGGGCAACTGAAACAAGGTCACGACCAGGTCTTTGATAACTCCCAGACACTGAACTTTCCTAGAGTCAAAGGAATAGAGGTCATGATAGGCTCGAGTGACTTCTAGCCCTAATTCTTCCATGACAGTCTTGGGCATGAGGTTGTGAGAAGCCCCTGAATCCATCAAGCAGTTGTGCAGTACCTTGTCATGTATGTTCAAGGATGTGTAGAAGGGAGGGGATGAGTCATTCCTGTCTCTACCATAGGACCTAGAATAACTGCAGGATTTTCATCTTGCAAATTGATGGAGTCCATGGGAAGACTTGAGACTTGAGACTGTAAAATCTCAGAGAAGTGTTTCTTGAACCCTTCATGTTTAATCAATTCGGTTAGGGGCACATGGATTATAATTTTTTGAATTTCATGCTCGAAATTAAAAGAAGATGTAAGCTTTGGGATTTCTCTCATTTCGGGGGCATGACTCTGGACTATGGGAGAGAGGGGTTGGTGTTTTTTACCTCTGTGACTGTCCACTACTTCATGGGCAGTCCTCTCTATTCTAGTGGACTGCTCAGGAACATCAGGTGTTACTGCCTTCTTCTGAGACCTTAGTTCATACCTGCCTTGGCGGCCACTAGTCTTGTTTTCCTTGCTTAGTTCATTTAGCTGACTGTTCATGAAAGACTCCTCGTATGCTGATTGAGTAAGATGAGGAAAAGGAGGAGTTTCTCTGAAGCAATGGATTTCAGGATCCATCTCTTTTGCTTCTCCTTCTTCTTCCTCGGCCATAAAATTGTTTTGGAAAGGGGCTTGAATCTTCTGGTCTTCTCTGTCTCTTCCCCTTTCCCTTTGCACGGTCGGGGAAGTGATATTGTTTGGCCTCCTAAAACCTCCTTTGTTTTCAGTGCTCCGAGGGCCCTTGTATTCTTATCTCCCTTCCACCTTCATCCGCTCCATCTCTGCAGACAGAGACTTCACCATTTTGGTCAGTTCATCCATTTGAGGGTGGGGCACCGATGGGCTAGAAGTTGAGGCTTCGGATCTTACCTTTCTTCTGTCTGTGTCAGCCTTGTTCCTCAGTCTATCAACTGTTAATACATTGGATTCCACTTCTATGGCCGCATCTTGCATTTGGGCTAAGGAGGTGGCTCTTCTTTCCCTCAATAAAAGACAGAAATCGAGTCTAAACGCACCGGCATAAGAAATCTTGGCCGAGGCTTCTGAAGGCTTTATTTCGGCGGGGATATTGTTATACATCTTATTAAATCTTTTGGAGAAGTTAGAGATGGACTCTCCATCCATCTTCTTCAAATATCCGAACTCTATCATGTAATACATGAAATCTTTCCTGTCGCCCCACTGCCTCAGGAAAACACTATCCAGGGCTTCGATCCCAACAATAGATCCGGGAGCCAATCCTATAAACCATTTCCTCACCTCGCCATCCAGTCTCTGGACGAAGAATCTCATCCATACATCTTCATTTTCAATGTTCAGGTTGTCTGCATAACTATAGAAAGAAGCCAGGTGCTCTTCAGCAGTTACATCCCCTTCCCCAGTGAACTTGGGCATGTATTTCAAGTAATCTCTAGCAGGGAGATGATTCATAGGATGGGGTAGGATCAAGGGAGCGTATTTGACAGTGACTATGGTGTCCATTCTATTCATAGGGGGATAAGCACCAGCCATAGGAATATTAGGTAGAGGAGAGCTTGGAGGAGAAGGAGTTCGCGAAGGGGCTACTAGGAATGAGTCTCGAAGTGGAGTGGGAAACAAGAGGGGATTTAAGGAGAAGGCTAATGAGCTCAAGTTAGCAAGTGCTTCTCTTTGTGCATGAGTGGGGAAATCTTCTGTAGTCTTCATTCTACGCCAAGGTGAAGCTTCAGAGGAGAGGGGAGTGACAAGGATTTCTCCCTCCAATCCTAGACCAGGAGGGGAAAAATCAGCAGGAACACTCCCGAAATTTAGAAAATGGGAAAGCTCCGAAGGAGGTCTATTAAGAAACTGAGGAGGAGAAAATGGAGTTCTTACAGAAGGAGATGGCGGATTACCTATTTTGACGGTGGAAGCTTCTTCTTCAGGGGCCTTTCCTTTCCTGAAAATCACCTCCGGATCAGCTACAGGTGTAGCTAGGGGCAGCTGTGGATGAGACCACGTGTGTCTACCTCTGAAAACCACAATTAACATGACAGGTTCACCACAGTGGAGTCATGACAATGGAGTCGCCAGGTGCATAGTAGCAATCTTTAAAGGCTCTAATACCTGATGCACCTTCAGAATCAGAAGCTCAATGTCGTTCAATCCCAGGGAAAATTTTCAACTTTGTCCCCGACAACGGTGCCAAAAATGTTAGCGTCAGAAGTCACCTCTGGATTGCAGTAGGAGCAGAGCCTGACACCCATCAGTTTATGTCACGATTTGTTTAATGGGGTGATCAAATGGATGTTAACTCACAATGATGTGGTTCTAACTCCGAAACTAGGCCAAGCATGCATGGGCAAGTGAGGTCTTAGATAACGTCAGACAGTGAGTTGTAGTAAGGGTGAGCAGGGGGAAGACTTGTATCAGAGAGATGAAAAGGTCTGTCATAAACATCAGGTTCCTAACAGACTGTGGAGGAAGATGTCTAAACGCAAGATCTTCTTACGCTCAAACGCAGAAAACCAGAGAAAACAATAGTGCCACAATAAATCCTTTATCACAACAGAATTGCCATAATTCGTGCGAATCAGTCGATCACGAACTCTCTTAGTATTAGATGAAAACTTAGACGGGAAAAGAAAGACTGTCTGAAATTAAACAAGAAATCTTACATACAGATGCATAACCAGAGAACTAGAGTGTGTTAAAACTTTACAATCGGGAGCTTCGCTCTACCATCGATACTTACAAAATACAAAAACTGAGCCTATATACTCAGGAAAATTCGCCTAACAGAGGCATGCCCATTCACCCAGGGCTCGATGTCTTTTCGATCAAACTCATACTAAAATCCTTCCTCACGCGCCACCTTAACTGTGCATGGCTTTTGCAGGGGAGGAGTAGCTGAGCCAGCAAATGCTGAGCTAGCGTGTGCATACTTCTCTGTCTCTTCGAAGACTTTGGCATGGCTTCTTTTAAAGAAGACGGTACACAGGACCCCTTCGAGCAGACTGCTTGCCAGACCTTCCATATCTCACATTTAATGAATGAAGGGAGGTTTCAACCACCCTTTCTCGCCTTCATTTACTCCAAGAGAAAACCAGGACCGCGGTCGGATCAAATGGCACTTGGAGATCGCGGTAATTCCTTCTATGAACATACACAATGCCTTCGACCCTTCCTGAACAACTCTTTTCTTTCGCAAGTGACTACGGGCTGTGACCATGTGTTTATCCTCAAGGCACCTTCGGAGTTTGCAAATGGGAAGGAGCTAGTCCTTGCTTCTTGAAATCACGATGAGCGAAATGCCGAGGCGGCTTAATCTGGCATCACGTACCCATCTTTTGATTGGACGACCCATAACACTTTCGGCGATACTGTGGGCCCGTCATTAAAAGTTCTTTCCCTTTCGCGATTCACGAGTTCGTGGGTCAAAGACCCTCGGCTCCCCTTTCCAAACTCCCGATCCCCAAGATGGCGATACGGGTCGGGCCTCCTTTCTGGTCAGCGCTCTCTGCATGTAAACGTCGGCCAAAGCCCAAGTGATAATGCCTCTCGCTACTCATGACCTCGTGAGTTGGAGTATCAGACTTTGGCATTCTCCCCTCGCAAAGTCCCGAGACGCGATGGTCAGTGATGGTTGACCTTCCCCGGACACTTTTCGTAGCTCGGAATCTCGTGCAACCAAAGGGATATGGTCCACCCTTCGAACTTACAAACCCTGAGCTCGAGAAATAACACTGCGCTTGGACTGTTTGTGATCAACGACCCTTGTAACTTCGCGAGTGCCTCCTGAAGGATTTCGACCGTTGGATTCCTTAAAATTTTTAGCGCTATACTTGACGCAATTCGGTTAATCTGTAATTGCCCATCAATCGCTTCTCTTGCTCTGTCACTGAATCCTTTCGCTGAAGAATGAAATGCCCACTCGCTTGATTTTAAGTCCAAAAAGGACCTCTTCTGTGTGTTGCACTTGGGCACTTCTCGTGCAACCTGCAGACCCAGATATCCCGATGCCGAAGACAATAAATGTTGCTAATAGAACCACTGTCACACTATGACTGTGAGATATACTGCTATAAACCTGTACCAATAAATTTGAACCATGCATCAACCATGCATCAACTTGTAATCAACTTGTACCATAAACAAGTGCATCCAACCATGTACCAAGTATGTACAATTCATGTGTCAACTACTCATCAACTATGACTCATCAATATGTACCAACATCATCAACTATACACCTCATGTATGTGCACCAACTCATCAACTACTTGTCTCAACCATGTACTCAACATGTACCACAACCAAAAGACCTAATCAATTTCATCATCCAAATTTGATTTGTAGCTCTGTAATAGACCTGGTGTATATGTTCACATTCCTGCAAACCTTCCTTAACTTTAAAAACAAGAGACTAGCATTTTCATCAAACTTTTCTTTAGTCTCACATGCCTAGTTTTGGATTAGTCAACAACCCTAACTTGAAGTAATCATAACTTTGAACTTGTAATGTATA
>ML797692.1:200801-243305 GCA_009831015.1 Picea engelmannii | reverse complement strand
AGATGGAGGGTTTTAGTTGGAAGACGTTAGATTTCAAAATATATATTTAAAACTAATTTAAATAAATTGGATTAGTTAAATTATTGATATAAATGTATGAGTATTAGTAAATATAAATGTAAAGTATAGATAGTTTTTATATCATAATAATAATTTCAAGTTGCATAGTTGTTATGTATATCTATTTTCTTATTAGTCCCTGTCGTAGGCAT
Organism: Picea engelmannii; assembly: GCA_009831015.1. Taxonomy (NCBI): domain Eukaryota; kingdom Viridiplantae; phylum Streptophyta; class Pinopsida; order Pinales; family Pinaceae; genus Picea; species Picea engelmannii. Next base: position 243,093 of record ML797692.1, on the reverse strand, counting down.
AGAGGGACTATAGAGATATATAAATCGTTGACCTGGCATTAGCTTGTGCATTGACCATAAATATTTCGTGATTGTCTATTGTCGTAACAAGGGAAGTGAAAATATTGATTTTTATATAATACAAAGTATCATGTTTGTCAAGATCTTATTGGACAACGGATTGGAGGTCTTATTACCACCTTCACTATTCCCAATGTAAAATATGTTTTCATTTCCAAAGTATTTGGTAGTATATGGTCTTTTTGAATCATAAATTTTGTTATGCATTCGTGGAATGTGGATTAATGCTAGCATTAGTTCGAATGTTTCCCCTTAGCATTTTCTGTTGGGTTGAATACATTCTCCATGATATTTCTATGTCTTATTTATGCTTTATTGTTGCATGCTTCGAGAGAGCAGTCCTACCACGTTGCATCTTTTCTTAAATGCTTGCACAGGCCTACGCCCTTCGATGGTCCTTATTGTCTTAACTATTTACCTAAGAGCTCTGCCAGTCTTAAATGTTTATTGTACAGATGCCTTGCAATACAGTTTTGTTCATGGCTGACATCCCTGCTCTTGTGTTCCATCCTTGTTCGTTGTTTCATTCCATGATTTTGGTTCTTGTTTGATTCAACTTTGCAAAGTTGAGGTCCTGCACTTGAAGTTCACGCTCTTCATGGTTGTTCACTGGTTTGTTGTTCTTCAACTTTGCAAGCTATTGGACCTGTTGTTGCGGTTCTCATTTTTTGGGGTGTTGAGGTCTTCTCATCCTTTGTTGACGGGTAAGTTTCCCTGTTCTTGGTGATTTTCAATAATCTGTTCCAGACCATTTTTGTCTGTGCTCTTAGTTTCTGTTCCTGGAAACAATGCGTCTTCATATGGTGGATGTCGCATCCATAGTTTTTCCGAAAATTGCAATGCAGAGGGCTTTACGAAAATTAGTTGGGAGCTATCAGAATATGGAACCATCGGGTGGGGTGTAGATGTTGTGTATGTTTCTACTCTGTGGATCGGAAAATTGCGTCTGCGTATTTTCTTTCTGCTGAGTTAAGTTATGGTTTTATTTTTTTACGGTCTTTCTTCGGTTTGGTTCAGTTTCCAATGTCAGTCTGTTTTCTTCTCATCTGCTATGGGAACTAGGGGGATTCAAGTTGAGAAGAACAAGGTTTAAAGATACATATGGGTATTGGTGCACTATTTTGATTTTCTTTTTTATTTTGCTAGTTTTTATTTTTTTCCTGTGATTTTCTCTATTTTGATAGAAACTGAAAGTATCTAGCAAACAAGTTCAAAATGATAGTTGTAAAGATGAAAGAGGTAATATATGTTGAGTCGTATGAAAAAGATACACAATCCATTGTACATGACAGCATTGACGTGGTTTTGCATAGGAATGGCCTTTTTAGATTGGATGCATTCTCGTATACTGTTGGGGATTGCCTTTTCGATACATTCCAGGTTCTATTGCATTTCTGGTATTCGTCGAACGAGATGTGCAATGGATTGATAGATTATTTCTTGGCCTATTTTAAAAATGGCGATGCTGAGGCTTTGCAGTCCTATGAATACGAACTGGAATCTTATTTTCTTCGGCAGTTGCATGGAATACATGATGTGGCTACATATTTTTCAAAGATGTGGTTGTCTGCATCTCCAATTCTTCCTGCACATCAGAGGGGACTTTGGGGAGATACATTTTGTATTTGGTGGATATCTAGTTGGCTGAATATATCAGTTGGAATATGGTCATTGACAAGAAAAACAAGATATCTACTATTCAACAAAACTGCATCTGACAATCCATATTGCATCTTGTTCCATGACGTCGATGCCCTCAGTGGCCATTATGAACCACTGTTGTACATAAAATTGTCCATATGCAATATAGAAGGTCCTCATATCTACTTGTCTGTTATTTGCAAAGACCTTCAATCGCAATGGAAACAGATTTTGGATGGCATAGATTGCTATGGTTTACAGCTGGCAACAAATGTTGTGTCTAGCTGTGGAGATAGTCTATTTAATGCAATTTTCTGTTTGGTAGAAGCCGATTTCGATGTTCAATCGATGCATCTTTACACTGTACATTCCTTCTGCAATGGGATTATAGGCGGCAACAAACAGGATTTTAGGTGCTTGCATCAGCACCTTTGTCCATATCTTGTGGAAAATATGCTGACAGTTGGAATTTGGCAGGAATACCTTGTGAACATGGCGCTTCCATATGAAGAAGGGAATATGGAGGGTTGCAGATTCTGTTTGCAATGGATTTCTATGGTATTCAGGGTGAAGATCTAGGTTTGGTCAGCCTCGCTAGATGGCACTGTCCATTCTTGGGTTACCGATTCAAATTACGATCGAACAATTCACATCCTGTCATTGAAAACAGATACAACACATATCCATTATGAACCTTTTCTTAGAGATATCGGTAGTTCAGGGTTGAGTGTGCATGCCACCCAAACGACATCGAATCTGCATACGCGTGGAATGCTTTTTAGTCAAAACGAGAGTCCTCTCGGTTGCGATATGGGCAGACAGGGCTTGAACAAAAAAAACATGCATAGAATTCATTTCAGTTGTGATGAGGCCATAGAGGGATTAAACAAAAAATGTAGAGTAAGTTATCACAATTTGAAAAAAAGTATTCGTCAAATTCGTTCGACTTCTGATAAGCAAATAAAGGCCTCGAAAAAAAACCGTAAAATAGTTTATGAGAAACGGGGTGAGAGTAAAATTCATCCCAATTGCCATCAGGTCATCCCTCCCTTGGGCAAGAAACGTAGAGTAAGTTACCACAACTTGAAAAGGGTCATGCGCGAGAGAAAAAAATACATTGCTACACTTCCTTTTAGAGAGAAACTCACATATGATAATGTAAAGAAATGTTCGTGCAGAACAGAACATAAACATGTGTAGTTGCATATCCCAGAATGGTCATGCAACTGTGGCAGTTTGTGGTGTACATGAAAAACAAGAAACAATTTCTACCCATACTTCCCTGTGAAAAAAAAATGCAAGACATACCTACATGAAACAAATGAAATACACTTCTTCCATTGCATGTGCAATTTGTGAACAATTGAATTTTTCAAAAAATAGTAAGTCTTTCACACTTGATTTGCAAGCAGAATACTCCCGGCTGACAGCCAACGATAAACCATTTTCCAGTGAGAAGGTTTGTCTTCCATGCAAACGATCGCTTGAAAATGGAAAATTGCCACAGTTTACAACCCCTGACTGAATAAGATGTAATACATCACTAGCAGATGTAAGTGCACTTACGAAAATTAAGGAGAGACTTGTCTCTCTGCGAATTGCATTTGCTCAAATTAGACCTTGGGGCTATAAGCGACCCCAGATGGGTTTAACAGGATCAATTATTAATGTGCCTGTTTAGCTAGATGTTGTGCAAAAAGCATTGCCACAGTTCATTAACAATACAGTTACAATCATTGTGGATCTGAAAAGATGCTTGCAACACAAAAATGTGTATCAAGCAGGAAAAGTGTGTGTGCATGTTGTTATGAAAGCATTAAAGGAATTATGTTCCAGGGCCCTGTACAAAGAAGAGAACATTTGTATAAATGCCAATTGGAACAATTTTCTCGCAGAAGAACATGGCAACTATGTAGAGACTCTCGAAAATCCTAGTGATTTTGATACAAGTGATGAATCAGAGAATGAAACACTTGTTGAAACATTGGTCCATGGATTCACTGAATCACAGTGCATTCGTGACTTGCACGACAAATTTGTCGAAATCGCACCTGGCGAGGGGCAGCATCCACTTGGAATATTCAAGGACAAATTCGCTGAGGAAATGAACTTTCTGTTGGAGCCACCTTTGTTTTTTTTTTTATCCCATCACAAATTTCATTCTTAATGCTCGAAGTCTAAAGAGGGTTTTCATATTTTCCCTCTGAGATATTGAGATATCTGAAGTTTTATCACGCGAGCAACGATGATTATTATGCTCTCGAAACAAGTCCTACCTTTCGTTAAAATGTTTCCTCTTTTGTTCTACCTCAGGATCTCATAGGTCGGATACTATAAGTCATATAAGTCACACTCCCTGAGCTACGGAATAGCGAAATCGTTTTAATATTTTAATCAGGACGGTAACAAGGGTAAAGTTTTCCCTAACCCATGTTTAAACGTCGTCGGGGTTTCGCACCTCGGCGTTCTCCAAATCCAAAATTTTAATGTCATAGCCCCGATAGCCGAGAACACGAGGTCCTTATTTTAGTAACCCGTGTCAAGGCTAAAGGTAAAAGGTAAACTGTGGTAAGATTTTGTCAGCAATTCGCCACTCGACGTTTTCTTTTTCAAAAGTTACAACGTCTAAATCCCGACTCGCAAAATCAGGATAAGGATATAAACGTAATTAATCAATCACTTAATCCAAGTTTATCTTTCCTTTTAATTAAGTCATGTTATCGCGATCTCGCGCTTTTGCAGCTCGGCATGATGACTTTCTGGAAACGCATTTTTGAAGCTCCGAGTTGCGATATGGCGAATATAATAATTACGAAATTAATTGAGCCCCTAATCATGATTACCTTTTGTTAACCAAAATCGATCATCACAGCCTTGGGTGTTAGAGATTCAAAATGTTAAAGTAAAATCCCCAATATAACGAGTATCGAAATATTGATTAACGTTGGTAAAACCAGATTAATTAAGCTAAATCAATACATATCTCGCGCTTTGATGTCTGCATGATTTATGAGGTAGCCTTGGCCTTTCCATATGCCACTGGCATTTTAAACCGCCAAAATTTATGGCATTAATTAGGAAATAGGGCAAATCGACGAATAAAGATCGTATTTTTATGGCAAAATTTATTTCTGAAGATGATTTGATAGAATTGTTCTGAAAGGTACCGAGTTTTTTGAATATATATAAGAGTTGTGGTTAATTGTAACAAATGTGTTTTCATATCACGCAGAACACATTATCTCTGAGAAAATTGACTTCTGTATGTATACGTATTTCTATCGCAGAAGAGCTAAAACACAAGCTTCAGCCATGGCTCCATGAAAAGCATCCAAAGAAAATGTTGAGGTTTTGGGACAAGGCTCGGACAATGTTGCTGATACTTCACCTTGAAGTATCGACTCGGTCTCGAATTGGTCGTTCGTTTCAGATATTCTGCAACCAGAATTGGTGGATTATTCAGATGACTCCAGTGACAACAAAAAGGATGATATAACCACCAAGTACATAATAGTCATCCAATCCGGAATGCAAAGAGTAGCATCCAGGCCACGATTATTGCCATATTATGATATGGTCCAATGGGCATTGGACCATGTTGACATACCGACTAGAACCATTAGGAATGAGCAGAAAGTCACCATAGGGACTTTCAGGCCAGAACATCTGCAAGCCATGTATAAGCTGTCCACAACGTCCGACTACACATATGGCGCCGAATTCTTGGACAAATTCAAAGAGAAGGAATGCGTACAATATGATAAAACCATGTCCAGTTTAATAAAAGATTGGGTTTAGCACGCCGCGAAGTTCAGGGCTGATAGCCACAACATATATTCAATTGATTCTTTAGAGCCGCAGTACAAGTACGTTGCCATGATGACATGCAGGCTATATGGGAGAGAGGACACCTCACATTTTTATCTTTCATGGGTGCCTCTGATGTTTCGGGTCGCCGAAGGCAGTTCCTTCGACTGGGCAAAAATACTGTCCGATAGCTTGACCAGTCGTCTCACAGAGTATCGGGCACAGAAAGAGGATGGGAAGGAGTCTTCATTCTTCATGTCTGCATATATTATGGGCGCCATTTGTTTTTTGACACCGTTTCCCTTAATGAGATGGAGTTGGACTCTAGCAGAAGACGAGCCCATACACGTCTATCATTCAAAATTATGGGAAAACAAAGCTGCAAATTTCGTGTACGAAATTTTCAACTGGGTGATGGTGCCTCTGCATGTCACTATTTTCGGTCACCCACCACCCAGAATCTCGGAAAACATAGTGAAAAATATGAGCAGCATAGCCAACTGGTATGTGGAGGCCAATTTTTCATACCTCAGAGTTTTCGGGGCGTCTGTTCCCCCACATGCACTGCCATTATTCATTCCCGACAAATTGGTTTGTCGCGAGGTTGCCAGACAAACAATGATCGGTGGTATAAGAAAGGATCTTAAAGGATATTCGAAGAAGGTATGGCCAACTTTTCCTGTACATTTGAATTCATATTATATATTAGATTTCAGGCATGCCAAAGCCGAGGCGGCAGCCCTGGAAGACCTAAATTTGGTCTCCATTAAATACAAGAAGCATGACCTGCAAAGGGTCATGAGCAATCATTTGGCCAATTGCAGGCTGAAGAGATTTGAGCACGAGAATTCACCCTCGGATGACATTTTTCGAGGCGCAAGGTCCTATGCCAAGATCCTAGCTCGGATACAGACTTTGGCACCCGAAGAAAGAGCCGATGTTCTGAAGTTCTAGGAACATCGACGTAGTTGTCTTCCCGCAGTGTTGCAGGGCGAGAGTCCAGCTACGGCATAGATCAAACAAAAGGATGTTGAGGGTTCTAAGGATACGAACCCCGATCAAGAAAAACACCAAGACTAGGGAGAGTAGACCAAGAGCCCAAAAACAGAGATAAAGACTCCTAACCCGCCAAAGAAGCAGAGTCTGGTTACTACTACGGGAAAATCAGCAAAACAGATCGGAGAACCTATCACATCGGTTACTCCCTTGCAGTCGAATCAGGGGAATATTGAAGCAGGATGGATCTTCAATGAAGAGTTGAGGCCTATAAGGGTAGAATAACTCCCTCCAAATGAGTTTTTCTTCAATAAGAAGAGAAAGGCAGTAGTAAAAAGGGAATTCTATCAGGAAGGAGAGTCGACTGCCAAGAAATATAAAGTTATAATTGATGGAAAATACAAGAAAAATGAACAATTCGTGACCGAGATAGCAGGGACATTAGGAGCATATGCCTCAGCGAATCAATTTTCAGTCAGACTTCTAAAAAGACAACTGAAAAGAAAGAATCACCTCATCAAGACCTTGGAAGCCAGACTAGCCACAGCAATAGAAACTACCAAGGACCAGGCGAGCGTAGGAATAGCGCTGGCCAGGTTGGCCGATAAAAATGAGATAGAGCTACTTAAGACTAAGCTCGAGCAAGCACAGCTGGTGGTCCGAGATGGTCAGATGCAAGCGAGCCAACAAATAGATTTGATCCAACAATTGTAGGCTAGGGTGGAAATCGCCGAAAGCAAGGTGATAGATATCGGGATGTTTCAGTCCCAGGTGATGGAGATTCGGGGCAGAGTCTCTGCGGCTCAAAAAAAATTGCTCGACAAGGTAGGGGAGATTCGGGACAATTGTTTGCTGGTTAATCGAGTTTTGGAGAACTTATCTGCCAGAGAAAGAGAAGCAGGAGAAGCATGGGTCGCCTTCCAAGAGGCTGTGATAGCCACAAACAACAGGGGTTCGGGAAGTACTCCCAGGTTCACCATTTCGGAACAAACCAGAGAAAACATTCTATTAAAAGAATGGGAACACAACATCACTAAAGGAAAGCAACAAGCCAAAAATATAACGAGTTCCTTAGAAGAGGCTTTTAGTTCTATAGACGGCGATCTCCTAGGCATTGAGAGCGGAGATAATGTCGAGGTGGTGATGCAAATGGATATGGAAAAAATCTAGCTTGATCTGAAGGAAAAAGAGGAAAGAGATTCGGCCGAGATTTCCCAAGTGACTATGGTGGACATAGTCCAAATAGACAAATGCATGACAAGACCAAGCGCGCAATTATGCACCATCGACATCATAGACGGATAGATGGAAGACAGGCTGCTGCAGTTATCCCGAGAGTGTTACTTCTTTGAAGCCAACTGTCAAGCAGAACCATCGCGGATGATATCTCAGCTGGTTGAGAGATGTGTTGCCTATACTGAGCATGCACGAGGACAAACGTCTGGCACCAAGTAAAGACAAAGAAGAAGAAATGGAGTGATTTCTCTCCTCCCTATCATAACCGAAATTTTGTGATGATTGAGATTCTGTCTTATTTGTAAAACTGTATAAATATACCACAGAAAGAAAAGAAAGAGGCTTGACCTTTTTATGTCGATTGTAATAGATTTTTTTACAATTTTTGAGAGTTAATACAAAGAAAATCCGAAGATTCTCAATTCCGTCACGACTGTGTTATGAGTTTGTTTCCTTGTATCTCATATCTTCATTTCATTTCATATTCATAACTGATGTGCTTCGTTATAATTTAGTACGACCACTACTATAGGGAATGAATTTTGGTTTTCTGTAATTGTTTACTGTTTTTCCTCTATACCAGCTATCAGCGGGTATAAGACCAACCAACACTTTCAGAATTCTACATATATTCTATGCTACATCGGGTTATTTCTTTACATTATTCTTCTTCTGTTTATACGTGAGATTCTCCCTTGATAGGAGCCTTACATCATAGAAATCTAAATGTTTTTCTCCCACCTCATGCATTTTATTAAGATATAACTCAGTTATGTGAAAGAGCCTTTGATTTGCATCCCTATTTTATTCCTGAAACCGTAAATTCTCTTTCATACGACCAAATTGAGACAACACTTAATCTCTCCCTGAAGTTTTTCCTACTTTTACTGTTCCTCCATGACTGTCCCTGTACCAACACAGCCCAATATCGAACCCGGATTATCAAACCAAACACACATTGCCTTAAACCTTTTCGACACTATTCTTAAAACAACTACTAACCGGGTCGAACTTGAACGTTCATGGGTAGCCATTGAACAAGATATAACTATCCAGGAACAGTTGGAAGCTAGACAACGCCAACGTAGAAATCTTCCCTAGTTTCCTTTGCCGAAGGTTGATGTTTCTCTCTTCTCCACCTTTTACCCACTTTCGGATGCCTAGAAACTGTACTTCTAAGCCTTAAGTACAGACTCGGGAACAACATCTTTCTGGGGCCGTTGCCGGGGACTGAAGTTACAAAATATTTTTCCCTGGGAAAATGACATTTGTTTTTCGTTGAAAGTGTTACCCTTTGATAGTGAACAAAGAGTACACACCTTTTTAATGCTTTCTAATCTTTCACTTGGCGACTCCACGAATAATAAACTAGCATCCAGTTGAAGGAATACCAGACAAAACCTGGATGGTAAGCAAATTATGCCCGTAACCGATCCCGAGAAGATTCTAAATGCGAGAGGCTCTCTTAAGCCAACCGTTGCAGTTTACAAACTTAAAACCCCTCAACTAAAGACTAAGAGTTCTTACGAACCCTCAACTTTGCTCAATCCTCTCTTTGATACTAAAGTTTCAACGTCAAACTGCTCCGAAGTTAAGAGTGAGATTCATCCGACAATCCCCTTAGTACACAAAGGAAAGGGCCCTCTTGAAATTTCGTCGGCAGTTGACATACCATCTTTCCTTCAGTTAAATTTCCCGACCTCACCAAATTCTGAAGAGTGTGTTACACATTCGGTTTCCACACCCGTCGGTCCTCCAGATTTCGTCTCTTGCAAATCCGAGGAACTGAGTCCTCGCGTTTCTTATCTTTCCTCGTCAGATTTCCCTCTTCGTGAAGAAAATAAAGATTCACTTTTAATTTTCCGAAATCCCCTTTACAACTTTCCACAAATAACGATGGCAGCCGCTGGAGGAGGAGGTGGAGGATTTATAGGAGGAGGACAGGGAGGAGCCCCTCTAGGAGGAGATGGAGGCCAAGGGCCTGCCCCCCCTCCCAGATTTTTTGTGAAAGTTGTAGCTAGATATGCTCCCTTAGTATTGCCTGTCCCTCTACATGACCTTCCTGAAAATTACATAAATTTTTTACCGAAGTTCACCGGGGAAGGGGATCTGACCGCGGCCGAACATATTAATTTCTTCGATCAATTCGCCGATATCCTGGGTATCAAACATGAGGACGTATATTCGAGACTTCTTGTCCAAACCTTTGAAGGCCAGGTCCGAACTTGGTTTCGGAGCCTACCCGCAACATCTATCTTGTCTTATGATGCTTTGGAAGATGCTTTCCTCAGACAATGGGGCGAGAGAAAAGACCATCTATATTATTTAACTGAATTTGGGTCTTTGAGAAAAAAAATTCAGAAACCGTCATGGAATTTATTCAAAGATTCAACAAACTGTACAATAAAATCCCAGCTGAGGTTAAACCGTCCCAACCCACGGCCAAAGTAACTTTCGCCGGAGCTTTCGAACTGGATTTCGCACTCCTTTTGCGAGAAAGAAGGGGAGCCACCCTAAACCGAATGCAGGACGATGCGGTAGAAATAGAATCTAATATGATGGCTTCGGGTAAGCTTAAAGCTAAATTAGAAACGGGAAATCGAGAGACCAAACACTTTAGAGAACAAGAAGGTCCGTCGGGGTCTAATAGATCCGCAGATGATAAGGTAGACGATATGGCTAGAGTAATTAAAGAACTGTCAAATAAAATATCCAGAATGGAGCTCGAATAGGCCAAAGCTGACTCTTTTCCCAGGAAGGATTTCAAGAGAAACCTGAACCCCCCGAATCAACAAAGACAAATAAAAAATGAGGATAAAAAAATACAAGCTCCCTTAAAGAATGAAAATTTTATAGGAGCGAACGATTTTCAAGACTTCGGAGATTCAGATAATGACATCACGAACTTTGGTGATGACTGCACTCAACCATATCTGACTCGAGAAGACTATGAAAAATCTCTAAACACGCCACAACCATCGAATAATGGTGAAGAAGGTGATCACACTGATCTCTGTGAATCTCAACAAGAAACTGAGATGATAATGGTTGAGTTTCAACCTAAGTACAACTTAAGATCTAAGAGTAAGCTCACCTCAGCTACTCAACCCAAGAAAATCCTCCAAAGAGGCCAAGATTATGAGCCTCCTTCGGAAGAGACCTTATTACCCAAAAACAAAACTAAAGTAGTAAGCACACAAGAGTCCGAAGTGGAAAAAGTTGAAACCCAAGCACAAGGAACCGAAACAACAAATAAAATTACGTCTTCAACCAGGACAATGAGTGATAAAACGGTCCAGACAAATAAGTCGGAAAGGAAGGATTCGGAAGTCTCAACCAAAGAAACAGACAAGGTGAGCGAAGCTTTCAGTTTTGAGAATGAGATAAATAAAATTAAGATACCAATCCCTTTGGTAGAATTAGCAAAAACCCCCGTTTATCGGAAGCAGATTACCAAAGCGATGGGTGTTTCTGAGCTAGAAAGACAGTCTGATGTTTTAAACCTGGAAGATGACAAACCTAACATCACTTTTGGTCCCCATTTTGAAGGATCCAAAGACACCATTTCTCCCTTTTATATCACTTGAAATGTGTATGATCAATTGCTACATAATTGCATGTTAGACTCCGAAGCCTCCCATAACGTTATGCCTAAGATTATTATGGACAAGTTGGGTCTCCAGATCACCAGACCCTATGGAGATATTTACTCTTTTGACTCAAGGAGGGTTAAGTGTATGGGGATGATAAAAGATCTGGTAGTTACCCTGGCACATGTCCCGCTTAAGAGTATCCTGATGGATGTGGTTATAGCAGATATTCCCCTTAAGTATGGCTTGTTGTTATCTAGGTCATGGGGAGCCAAGTTGGGGGGTTCTCTTCAATTGGACATGATGTTTGCCACAATTCCTGTGTTCGGTGATCAGTTCACTCGGTTGTACAGAGAAACGAGATTAGCATATAGAGTGAGTGACCCTCAAAACCCAAACAATTTCCCTATTTACATTGCGAATCAAGATCTGGGAAATTGTATCTTGTCTTTTGATGATGGTTTAGATGGTTGTCCGGAGGAAAATGATATAGAGCGAGAAGAGTCAAGTTACATGACAAAATATCTGTGTAACACCGGTGTCTGGAAAATGTATTTTGACGGTGCTTCATCTTCTAAAGGGGCGGGTGCAGGAGTGCTTTTAGTGGCTCCCGAAGGTAAGTTCATTGTTCCTTTTTCCTACCGACTGCAGTGGGATATAGATTACACTAACAACATATGTGAATATGAAGTGTTGGTCTTGGGCTTAGAGGCTGCCAAGAAGCTAAATATAAATAACTTAGAGGTATATGGTGATGCAAAGTTAATAGTCAAACAAATAAACCAACAGTACCTGGCCAAGCATCCCAGATTAAGATCATACAAAAATTGTGCCTGGGATCTCATGGAACACTTTTTCTCGTCCATAAATGTCCACTTTATCCCTTGCGTAGAGAATTTACATGCTGATGCATTGGCTAAAGCAGCTTCAACCTTTTCTCCTCCCACGACTTTCAAATTGAAGTATCACATTGAAATCAGATACAAACCATCTATACCAGACAATTTTCGACATTGGCAGGTCTTTGAGGATGACGAACAAATTAAGAAATTTCTTTCAGCAGTGGGTGAATTCTCCGAAACTCATGCAGACCAAGAGAATCAAAATGACCTGATATGGATCATGCAAGAAGGGGAAGATCCTGAAGCCTTCCGAGAAAAAATTGCAGATCATCGTATGCTGATCCTTAAAAACAACCAAATTCCGAAAGGATTGATTCCTTTAGAAAGACTTTTTTATTAGAACGATGTACCTGTAAAATCCACTTTACAACCCCAACTAGAAGAAGTGGAGGACTGTGACATAGGAACTGAAAAAGAGTCCAGGGTGGTAAAAATATCCAAGTTCCTCCCTCCCAAAGTAAAGGTTAAGTATAAAGACCTACTCAGACAGTATAAGGATGTTTTCACCTGGTCTTATGATGAGTTAAGAACATATGACACTTCCATAATTGATCACAAGATACCCTTGAAGCCTGGGGTCAAACCGTTTAGGCAAAAGCTTAGGCAGATTAATCCCATTTTGTTACCTGTGATCAAAAAAGAAGTTAAGAAACTTTTAGACGTGAAAATAATCGTACCTCTGAGATACTCATACTGGGTAGAAAACCTGGTCCTGGTCAGGAAAAAGAGTGGGGAAATCAGACTGTGTGTGGATTTTCGAAATTTAAATAAGTCGTCTCTCGAGGACAATTATCCGCTGCCCAAATTGGACCATGTGTTAGAAAAAGTAGTTGGAGAAAACCGGATGTCTATGATAGATAGGTTCTCTAGTTATAATCAAATTGCCATGAATGAACAAGATAGGGAAAAAATTGCTTTCACCACACCATGGGGTACTTTCATGTATGACAAAATGCCTTTTGGTTTGATGAATGTAGGAGCCACATTCCAACGCGCTATGAACATCACTTTCATAGGGGAAAGGGATATGTTCGTAGTCATTTACCTCGACGATTTGATGGTTTTCTCTAAAATCGATGAAGAACACTTGATGCATCTTAAATAGACTTTTGAAAAATGTCGCAGGTTTGGTCTATCTTTAAACCCAAAGAAATCACATTTCGCTATGCGGTAAGGTAAAATTTTGGGCCATATCGTATCTAGGGATGGAATCAGGATTGATCCTAAGAGGATTGAAGCAATAGATACTATAAATATTCCCAGAAATGTAAAAGAGATTCAATCTTTCTTAGGAAGAATAAATTTTTTACGAAGGTTTATCCCGAATTTTGCTGAGATCGTAAAATTGATCACAGGTATGTTGAAGAAGGACAACAGAGTAAATTGGACAACCAAGGCTAGAGAATTGTTCACGCATATTAAGAAATTCATAAGCGAGGCACCTGTGTTAGCAAGCCCCAACTATCTAAAAGATTTTCTCATCTTGTCGTTTGCCTCCGAACACACTATCGCCGCAGTGCTCCTACAAAAGAACGAAGAAGGATTCGAACAACCGATCGCATTTTTCAGCAAGAGCCTTAGAGACGCAGAACTGAAGTATGATATAATAGAAAAACAGGCATACACCATGGTAAAAGCATTAAAGGCATTCAGAACGTATGTACTACACTCAAAGATAATTGCGTACGTGCCTACCAGTTCTGTGAAAGATATATTGGTGCAGCCAGATAGTGATGGAAAAAGAGGGTGATGGCTCACCAAAATCCAAGAATTTGATCTGGAAGTCAAACTGACCAAATTGATAAAAGGGAAAGGCCTGGCCAAACTCTTAGCTGAGTCGAATTTCATAGCCCTAGATATCAATTGCCTGCAGGAAGGCGTCGAAGACACGGACCCAAATGAGCTGAATGAGGAAACAAGCCCAAACAAGATCGAAGAGAAGTTCTTATCATCGGGATGGTACGGAGACATAGTGTCATACATGCTAACTCTAAAATGTCCAAATGAGCTATCACCGTCTAAAGCCAGAATGTTAAAACTCCATGCGGTTAAATATTGTATCGCCAAAAGTCAGCTATATTGGAAAGATCCACTCGGTTTCCTGTTAGTCTGTTTAGTCGAATCGGAAACTCAGCGGGTTATAGACGAATTTCATGAGGGAGTCTATGGGGGGCATCATGCATGGAGAGCTACAACTTACAAGATCTCGAGGGCTGGGTATTACTGGCCAAAACTCTTTTCGGACGTCAATGCCAAAGTACGTGCCTGCAACCCTTGTCAACTATTCGCAGGTAAACAAAAGCTCCCGACACTGCCTCTAGTTCCTGTCAAAGCTGAAACCCCATTTCAGCAATGGGGTCTAGACTTCATAGGCGAGATTAATCCCCATTCTAGTGCTCAACACAAGTGGATCTTAATAGCTACAGATTATTTTACTAAGTGGGTGGAAGCCATTCCAACCAAAAGGGCAACAGACTCGGTGGTAATCGATTTCCTAGAAGAAAATATTTTGTCAAGATTCGGTTGCCCCTAAAATATAGTTATTGACAATGCCCAGGCCTTTAAATATATGGCTATGATTAGCTTCTATCAAAAGTATAACATCGTTATTGACCATTCCACAACATATTACCCCCAGGGAAATGGATTGGCCGAGTCATCTAACAAGAGCCTGGTAAATATAATCAAGAAAATATTGGATGAAAATAAAAGATCTTGGCATGTACACTTAAAATACGCATTGTGGGCAAACCACATAAGCACAAAAAGGTCTATCGGCATTTCGCCTTTTCAGATGGTCTATGGGACAGATGTTGTCCTACCTATAAACCTAGCGCTACCAGTAATGAAGTTATGGCAAGATCAAAATGAAGAACCCAATCATGTCACCAGGAGAATTAACCAGCTAATTGAGGTTCAACAACATAGAGTCGAAGCAGATGAAAAGATGTAGAAGTACCAAGATGATATGAAAGCATTATTCGACCGCAAAGCAAAGGACAGAGAATTCCTCCCAGGTGATTTAGTGTTAAGGTGGGATGCAAGAAAGGAAGAAGAAACAAAACATGGTAAATTTGACCACCTCTGGTATGGACCATTCAAGGTCTCGGCTCTGGAAGGAAAAAAAAATTTCCTACTGGAAAATATAGACGGAGAAGTCCTCAACGCCCCTATCAACGGGCGGTATCTAAAGCATTACATGACGTAACAGTCGCCAGATTCAAAAAAAAAAAAAATTATATATATTTTGTGTACATATATGTATTTTCATTTAAACATTGCTTTTGATTTTCTTTTCTTTTTTGTTCATGAACTTTCGACACATTTCAGATAAGATTCGTATTTGCCTTTTACAGGATTCTAGTTGCATACAAAACAAGCAGGAGAAGTAAACTGAAAGTCGGTGTGAGAAATAAATCGGCATAAACAGGCGATACCTAAAATAATTTCATATTGCGCAAAGAAAGTGAAATGAAAAGGTAAAGATGAGATTTCTCAAAAGACATGTTATAAAGGACTATTAAAGAAAACTGAGGTAACACCATTCAAACTGCAACAATAGCTGAACTGATAAATAACAGATTTGTTTCTTGGTTAACAACCTTTGAAAAAATTAAGATAATTTAAACGATTCACCCAATCTAAAAACAACCAGTCAAAGTAAAGTATCCCCGAAAATATCTACAAGAGTCAGTTTTGAATTGTTTGACCTCTGTATTTTCAGTCAGTAAGTCACTACCTGGCATCCTTTCTATCTTCGGGTTTACCTTTTAAAAATTCACCATCTTTCTGTTTCATATACGAAGGGATAAAAGTGTTTCATTTCAGCCTCGTGAGCTTCAAAGCAGTTTGTGGAAAGAAAGCGGGTCTTCACAACTACTCGATCCCCTACTAAGCGAAGGAATGTTTAGAGTGATCCTAACTTTCCTAGATTTTTCAATGGCATCGGAGGATTGAAGCTTGCTCAAATAGAATGCCCTTGAAAAGTTATTTTCCTTTTTCTCCCTAAGAATGAAGATGTTGTGAAGGTCAATGGAAGGTTGGTACCGAGTAATAAAAATAAGTTAACAGATCTATAATGCAAAATATTACATAGATATCAGCCCTGATACAAACTGATTGCCCCCATCTCCGCGCTTTAAAAAACAAATTATAAGACAGGTGGTGAAAGGAAATTCAGAAATGATTGCCCCCACCTAGTCCAAGAGACGATGAAAGGAAATTCATAAATGATTTCCCTCGTCTCAACATTTAAATGCATAAATATATTCTAAACTGGTGAAAGGAAATTCAGTAAAAGGGGGCATATAACTTCACCGGGGTACTGAACAGGCTCGCTGGCAGTGAAGCAATATCTGAGATATCTGTAAGGCTGTTATACATGAATATCACTCTACTCTGGTAACCAATGCTTTTTAAAACCTGATCCACATCCCAAATTCAGACGGGACTTCCCAATTAAAAACACATAATCTTATTCTTTTGATGCAAGCCGATAGCCGCAAGATTTGTTGGGTCTCCTAAGATTGTTTTGATTGTCTTTAAGCAGACCTGAATTTAGTAGCGGGAAAGGGAAATTTGTGAAAGGGACTACAGCTAAGTTTAAAAAGAGTATCTGATTTTGAAAAAGCTTTTTAAGTTAAAGAACGAAGTCTCTTTCCCCCTTCAATACCCTTTTCTCGAGAACCTTTTCGCCTGATTGAGCTATTGACTCCATTTACCCAATATTGACACGTGGTCTACTGTTCTTCCTGCCTCACAGGAAGGCGAGATCCCTAGTTGGAGCCTATGTTGGAGCCGCCTTTGTTTTTTTTTTTTAGCCCGTCACAAATTTCATTCTTAATTCTCGAAGTCTAAAGATGGTTTTCATATTTTCCCTCTGAGATATTGAGATCTATGAAGTTTTATCACGCGAGAAGCGATGATTATTATGCTCTCGAAACGAGTCCTACCTTTCGTTAAAATGTTTCCTCTTTTGTTCTACCTCGGGATCTCATAGGTCAGATACTGTAAGTCATATAAGTCACACTCCCCGAGCTACGAAATAGAGAAATCATTTTAATATTTTACTCAGGACGGTAACAAGGGTAAAGTTTTCCCTAACCCATGTTTAAACGTCATCGGGGTTTCTCACCTCGACGTTCTCCAAATCCAAAATTTTAATGTCGTAGCCCCGATATCTAAGAACACGAGGTCCTTATTTTAGTAACTCGTGTCAAGGCTAAAGGTAAAATCTAAACCGTGGTAAGATTCTGTCGACAATTCGCCACTCGACGTTTTCTTTTTCAAAAGTTACAACGTCTAAATCCCGACTCATGAAATCACGATAAGGATATAAACGTAATTAATCAATCACTTAATCCAAGTTTATCTTTCCTTTTAATTAAGTCATGTTATCGCAATCTCGTGGTTTCGCAGCTCGGCATGATGACTTTTCGGAAACACATTTTCAAACCTCCGAGTTGCAATATGGCGAATATAATTATTACGAAATTAATTGAGCCCCTAATCACGATTACCTTTTGTTAACCAAATCAATCATCGCAGCCTTGGGTGTTAGAGATTCAAAATGTTAAAGTAAAATCCCCGATATAACGAGTATCGAAATATTGATTAACGTTGGTAAAACTAGATTAATTAAGCTAAATCAATACATATCCCGCACTTTGATGTCTGCACGATTTACGAGGTAGCCTTGGCCTTTCCATATGCCACTGGCGTTTTAAACCACCAAAATTTATGGCATTAATTAGGAAATAGGGAAAATCGACGAATAAAGATCGTATTTTTATGGCAAAATTTATTTCTGAAGATGATTTGAAAGAATTGTTCTGAAAGGTACCGAGTTTTTTGAATATATATAAGAGTTGTGGTTCATTGTAACAAATGCGTTTTCATATCACGAAGAACACATTATCTCTGAGCAAACTGACTTCTGTATGTATATGTATTTCTATCGCAGAAGAGCTAAAACACAAGCTTCAGCCATGGCTCCACAAAAAGCATCCAAAGCAAATGTTGAGGTTTCGGGACAAGGCTCGGACAATGTTGCTGATACTTCACCTCGAAGTATCGATTCGGTCCCGAATTGGTCGTTCGTTTCAGATATTCTGCAAGACGAATTGGTGGATTATTCCGATGACTCCAATGACAACGAAAAGGATGATATAACCACCAAGTACAAAATAGTCATCCAATACGGAATGCACAGAGTAGCATCCAGGCCACGATTATTGCCATATTATGATATGGTCCGATGGGCATTGGACCATGCTGACATACCGACTAGAACCATTAGGAATGAGCAGAAAGTCACCATAGGGACTTTCAAGCCGGAACATCTGCAAGCCATGTATAAGCTACCCACAACGTCCGACTACACATATGGCGCCAAATTCTTGGACGAATTCAAAGAGAAGGAATGCGTAAAGTATGATAAAACCATGTCCAGTTTAATAAAAGATTGGGTTTTGCATGTCGTGAAGTTCAGGGCTGATAGCCATGACATATATTCAATCGCTTCTTTAGAGCCGTAGTACAAGTACATTGCCATGATGACATGCAGGCTATACGGGAGAGGGGACACCTCACATTTTTATCTTTCATGGGTGCCTCTGATGTTTCGGCTTGCCGAAGGCTGTTCCTTCAACTGGGCAAAAATATTGTCCAATATCTTGACCAGCCGGGTCACAGAGTATCGGGCGTAGAAAGAGGACGGGAAGGCGTCTTCATTCTTCATGTCTGCATACGTTATGGATGCCATTTGTTTTTTGACACCGTTTCCCTTAATGAGCTGGAGTTGGACTCCAACAGAAGACGAGCCCATACACGTCTATCATTCAAAATTATGGGAAAACAAAGCTGCAAATTTCGTGTACGAAATTTTCAACTGGGTGATGGTGCCTCTGCATGTCACTATTTTCGGTCACCCACCACCCAGAATCTCGGACAACATAGTTACAAATATGAGCAGGATAGCCGACTGGTATGTGGAGGCTGAATTTTCGTACCTCAGAGTTTTCGGGGCATCTGTTCCCCCGCATGCATTGCCATTATTCATTCCCAGCAAGTTGGTTTGTCGCAAGGTTGCCAGACAAACAATGATCGGTGGTATAAGCAAGGAGCTTAAAGGATATTTGAAGAATGTATGGCCACCTTTTCCTGTACATTTGAATTCATATTCTTTATTAGATTTTGGGCATGCCAAAGCTGAGGTGGCAGCCCTAGAAGACCTAAATTTGGTCTCCATTGAATACAAGAAGCATGACCCACAAAGGGTCGTGAGAAATCATTTGGCCAGTTGCGGGCTCAAGATATTTGAGCACGAGAATTCACCCTCGGATGACATTTTCCAAGGCGCAAGGTCCTATGCCAAGATCCTAGCTCGGATACGGACTTTGGCACCCGAAGAAAGAGCCAATGTTCTGAAGTTCCAGGAACATCGACGTAGTTGTCTTCCCGCAGTGTTGCGGGGCTAGAGTCCAGCTACGACAGAGATCAAACAAAAGGATGCCGAGGGTTCTAAGGATGCGAACCCCAATCAAGAAAAACACTAAGATGAGGGAGAGAAGACCAAGAGCCCGAAAACAGAGATAAAGACTCCCGACCTGCCAAAGAAGCATAGTCTGGTTACTACTCTGGGAAAATCAACAAAACAGATCGGAGAACATATCACATTGGTTACTCCCTTGCAGTCGACTCAGGGGAATATTGAAGCAGGATGGATCTTCAATGAAGAGTTGAGGCCTATAAGGGTATAAGAACTCCTTCTGAATGAGTTTTTCTTCGATAAGAAGAGAAAGACAGTAGTAAAAAGGGAATTCTATCAGGAAGGAGAGTCGACTGCCAAGAAATATAAAGTTATAACTGATGGAAAAGACAAGAAAAATGAACAATTCACGACCGATATAGCAGGGACATTAGGAACATATGCCTCGACGAATCAGTTTTCAGTCAGACTTCTAAAAAACCAGCTGAAAAGAAAGAATTGCCTCATCAAGACCCTGGAAGCCAGACTAGCCACAGCAACGGAAACTGCCAAGGACCAGGCGAGTGTAGGAATAGAGTAGGCTAGGTTGGCCGATAAAAATGAGATAGTGCTACTTAAGACTAAGCTCGAGCAAGAACAGCTGGTGGTCCGAGATGGTCATATGCAAGCGATCCGGCAAAGAGATTTGATTCAACAATTGCAGGCTAGGGTGGAAATCGCCGAAAGCAAGGTGATAGATATCGGGATGTTTCAGTCCCAGGCAATGGAGATTCGGGGCAGAGTCTCTGCAGCTCAACAAAAATTGCTCGACAAGGTAGGGGAGATTCGGGACAATTGCTTGCTGGTTAATCGAGTTTTGGAGAACTTATCTGTCAGAGAAAGAGAGGCGGGAGCAACACGGGTCGCCTTCCAAGAGGCTTTGATATCCACAAACAATAGGGGTTCGGGAATTACTCCTAGGTTCACCATTTTAGAACAAACCATAGGAAACATTCTATTAAAAGAATGGGAACACAACATCGCCGAAGGCAAGCAGCAAGCAAAAAAGATAACGAATTCCTTAGAAAAGGCTTTTAGTTCTATAGACGACGATCTCCTAGGCATTGAGAGCGGAGATAATGTCGAGGCTGTGATGCAAATGGATATGGAAAAAATCTCTCTTGATCTGAGGGAAAAAGAGGAAAGAGATTTGACCGAGATTTCCCAAGTGACTATGGTGGACATAGTCCAAATAGACAAATGCATGATAAGACCAAGTGCGCAATTATGCACCATCGACATCATAGACAGATAGATGGAAGACAGGCTGCTGCAGTTAGCCCGAGAGTGTTACTTCTTTGAAGCCAGTTGTCAAGCAGAACCATCGCGGCTGATATCTTAGCTGGTTGAGAGATGTGTCGCCTATACCGAGCACGCGCGAGGACAAACGTCTGGCACCAAGTAAAGACAGAGAAGAAGAAATGGAGCGATTTCTCTCCTCCCTGTCATAACCGAAATTTTGTGACAATTGAGATTCTGTCTATTTGTAAAACTGTATAAATATACCACAGAAAGAAAAGAACGAGGCTGGACCTTTTTGTGTCGATTGTAACAGAGTTTTTTACAATTTTTGAGGGTTAATACAAAGCAAATATGAAGATTCTCAATTCCATCACGACTGTGTTATGAGTTTGTTTCCTTGTATCTCATATCTTCATTTCATTTCATATTCATAACTGATGTGCTTCGTTATAATTTAGTACGACCACTACTATAGCGAATGAATTTTGGTTTTTTGTAATTGTTTACTGTTTTTCCTCTATACCATCTATTAGCGGGTATAAGACCAGCTAACACTTTCAGAATTCTACATATATTCTATGCTACATCGGGTTATTTCTTTACATTCTTCCTCTTCTGTTTATACGTGAGATTATCCCTTGATAGGAGCCTTACATCATAGACAGCTAAATGTTTTTCTCCCACCTCATGCATTTTATTAAGATATAACTCAGTTACGGGAAAGAGCCTTTAATTTGCATCCCTATTTTATTCCTGAAACCGTAAATTCTCTTTCATACGACCAAATTGAGACAACACTTAATCTCTCCCTGAAGTTTTTCCTACTTTTATTGTTCCTCCATGACTGTTCCTGTACCAACACAACCCAATATCGAACCCGAATTATCAAACCAAACGCACATTGCCTTAAACCTTTTCGACACTATTCTTAAAATAGCTACTAACCGGGTCGAACTTGAGCGTTCATGGGCAGCCATTGAACAAGATATAACTATCCAAGAACAGTTGGAAGCTAGACAACGCCAACGTAGAAATCTTCCCTAGTTTCCTTTGCCGAAGGTTGACGTTTCTCTCTTCTCCACCTTTTACCCACTTTCGGATGCCTAGACACTGTACTTCTAAGCCTTAAGTACATACTCTGGAACAACACTTTCCAACACTGTTCTATGAAGATCCACATGGCACTGATATTACAGAACGATTCAATTATCATAAAATAGTCTGATGGGAGCTACTACATTCAAGAGGTTACTTCTCCTGTCACATAATTTTTTTTTTTCAAAACACTGCGCATAATAATAGAGCAGGTTTTGTCCTGCATGTGGGTCCGAATAAGAAAAGGCCAGTTACAAGGAAAAAAATTGTTCCCCAAGGATGTGAAGTACAAAGTAAACCTAGAAAAGATTATGAAATCTGATATTGGATACATAGATTTCAAGAACATTCGCACCTCTCTTGACTATTTGCAACAAAACAATTTATTTTTTTGCAATGATCCGGCAATTGGGGCCACCAACATTTTTCATAACATTTACAAGTGCAGAGCATTTCTAGGATCCATTGGTGGCTACCGTTTCTGACCTGCATAGTATAAGGAAACGTAAAAAAAAAAACGATACACTGGAAAATAATGACATTGACTACCTCATAAGAAAAGACCCGGTGACATGTACTCGATACTATAGACATAGAATAAATGCTTTGAGACAATTGATATGCCATGATGAAATGTTTTTCGGAAAAATATCGAACTAATTTTTTGTGATTGAATTCTAGAATAGGGGAAATGAGCATGACCATGCATTGTTGTGGATAGACGGTGCACCAATCTATGGAGTTGATAAGAATTCAGAGATCAAACAATTTGTGGATAAATACATAACATGCAATACAGATCATTTGGAACCAGACCTTGTGAATGTCCATAGACATTACCATACAAGAAGTTGTAGAAAACAAAAAAGCTCGCATTGCAGATACAACTTTCCCGTTCCACCAATGAAAGCTACAAAAATCATAGAGCCAGTTAGTTTAGAGGATAGTGTTGTTGTTGAGAAATCTAAATCCTTGTTCGCATTTCTGGAACAAGGAGGATTTGATGAAATAATGATCTTTGATGCCTTCTTGACACAGGTAAATCTATCAGAAGATGAGTACATCCAAGCCATACAAATAATGCTTAGGCAACCAACACTTTTCCTTAAACGAAAACTCTCCCATATCTGGAACAATAGTTTCTCCAAGGACATGCCAGTTATGTGGAAAGAAAATACAGATGCATAGTACGTGATGAATGCATATGCTGCAACATCCTATTGCACCTCATATATGATGAAGATTGACAAATCTATGACATCTGCATTCAGAAAAATATGCAAAGAACACAAAAGAAGTCATATTGATGCCATACAAATGATACACATCCATGGCAATACATTGCTTAATCTTTAACAAATGTCTGCTCAGCAGGTAGTTCACATTGCCCTTTCTTTGCCCCTCACTTGTAGTTCAAGAAAATGTGTCTTCATAAACACATCTCCACTTGAAAAACACACATTTATGCTTAAACCATTGGTTTTGCTGCAACAAGAACCTGACAATTCAGAGGACGTCATATGTCACTCTATTATTGATTATTACATCCAGCATCCATATCCTATTAGTCACATCTTCTTAGCAGAATTTGTATCGCATTACAAAAAAAATGGGACACCCATATCAAAAAGAAAAAAACCCTCTGTTATACGGTTTGTCAAATACAATAAACATTATGACTATGAAAACTATTGTAGAGAAAAACTGTTGCTGTACATTCCGTTCCATGAAAACGAAGAGACATTAATACATAACTTCTCTACATGGGAGGCTGCGTATGTTGCCTTTGAGACTATAGTGCATATCAATGAAGCTAGATTTACCTACAATGTTAATCCAACATGGGGCGATCTAGAAGTTGCACTTAATGACCTAGAAAACCCTAGCGATCATGATGAGACATTCAGAAACCCAAAAACAACCAGAACTCCTTCTGAGTCCTATGACTTACAAGCGGATTTTCCTCGTCCTCCAGTCGTTGAAAGTGAAAAATGTATCAACCTTGGTTTTCAAGTTACAAAACATCCTTTCCTGATTGAAAATAATGAATACCACAGAATAAGACGTCTTTTGAATCACGAACAACAAACAATTGTAAAGGACATTGCCCTTAAAAAAGGGTTGAACATGAACAGTCCTGTGCACGTGTTCCTTACAGGCGGAGCAGGAACATGCAAGACATTCACAGCTAAATCATTGTTCCAAATGATTATACGAATATATGATTCAAATAATTGCTCTGATCCTATGAAACCAAAGGGCCTAATAGTTTCATACACAGGAAAAGCTGCATACAATGCTGGTGGAACAATAGTCCACTCTGCATTTTTAATGCCTTTTAACAAGTCACAATTTCTTCCACTTAGCAAGGAAATGTTGGATACATTATGTAAGATTTACGAGGAACTCCAACTTGTCTTTATAGATGAAGCATCTTTGATTGGCAGTCGGTTCTTGTATTCCATTGACAGCTGGCTAAGAAGCATAAAACATGTGCAGACCAAATACTTTGGAAACATTGACATGATCTTCTGTGGCGATTTTTACCAGGCACAACCCATCCAAGATTCTTTGATATTTGAACAACCTATCGTTAACATGGAAACAGTGACCCATGACTTCTGGAGAGACAATATTAAATGCTTTGAGTTGCATACTACAATGCGCCAGACAGATGAAACATTCATTGCAATTCTGAATAGAATGTGCACAAACAACCAAACATATGATGACTTGACCTATATCAATTTGAGGTTCTTACGGCCTGCACCAACAGATCCAACGTTCCCTTACCTGTTCTACAAAAATAAGGATCTTGCAAAGAATAATAGCCACATGTTTTCGCTCATGCCTGGCGATGATATCATCATCAATTCGATTGACTTGGAAGAAGAGGACCATGGAAATGTCCCACATCATGAACATTCAGTCACTTTACCTTTGAACCTTGCACTGAAATTAGAAATGCTAGTTGAAATATATTCCTGTAATTATGATTCACATGATGGCTTGGTGAATGGTGTAGATGGAATACTAAAGGGCTATAGGAAGACGGAAAAAGTAGATGTCCTTTGGATTAAGTTCCATGAACCGCATATAGGAAAGCGACAAGCAAGCAAGTTGTCTTATCTCTATAATTCAAACACTGCAAGCGATTGGACTCCTATTTTGCGAATATCAAAGCCAATATCGACATCGACAAGGACAGGTCGACTGAAGGTTCACAAACAGTTTCCGATTAAACTTGCATGTGCATGTATAGTCCACATATCACAAGGCCTAACACTTGATAATGTCACATTTCAGCTTGCTATAATTTGGATACATGGACTTGTATACACAACACTGTCCTGTGTCAGAAGCATAGACTCCTTGTATTTACTAAGTCATCTGACAAAAGATAACTTCAGAGTGAAACATAAAGTTGATATTGAGATGGAATGATTGAGGACCACTGCAAAATGACAACTGCATTATGATTACCAATCCATACAAACAAATTCATATGTATCAATACTCTCGCTTAACACACACAACTTAAATGCACACATGGATGATATAATGAATGTCTATGATTTAATGCAATCCAATATTTTGTGCTTGCAGGAAACACACATGGAATTATGCATGGAGAACAAACAATTCCCAAATCACAATTGCATATCAAGTTACATTATACATGGGGTGATGATACTGGTGAAAAAACATGTACCAATTTTGGACCACATACATATCGAAGAAAAGAATGTTGAATTGGTGCTTGCCAAATTTTGTTCCCATGGAACAGAACTTGCAATAATAAATCTGTACGTTGCTCCCCATGCAACATTCCCCAACATAGTAAATGTTATTTCCAATGCATTGGGCCATTTCCATCTGAATGGATCCATTGTACTTGTAGGAGACTTCAATATTGACATGCTACAAAATACTGGCAAAACAAAAGAATTGCAAAACTACATGTGCAAATACAGTCTGCGGTTTCTTCTAAACAACACAACCCATCTACAAAACGCACTTATTGACCATGTCTGGTCCAATGTGCCCATTTCTCAATACAATATGTTTGTCTTAGAAACATATTGGTCTGATCATGATACAATTGGTATTGCACTTGAATTATGACATATACATCAAACTTATTGCAAACTCGTATTTCTATATTCAAAGCATATCTGTATCCTTGATTTCTACACATAGCGTTCTGGTGAGCATACAGATGGTCTTCTACTCTAATTATAAAATATACATTGTGCAAAAAAAAAAAAAATAAGGTACATCCTCAAAAAAACTATTTGTGACTCTATTCATCTTATTCAATTTTTTTTTGTTGTATATATGTACATAATAGTTGCCTTTTTCTTAACATCTGAGCTTATGTTCATATTCCTTTTGTTTTGTACTTTTTTTGATAGAAACATAAAGGAATACTAGAAGGCGCAAAGAACTCCTACCCAGAGATATACACGAATCAATGAAAAGGTGCATTCTTTTTCTGCCTTTGTTCCATAGTAAACAATTTTTCCTTTACTTTCTTTGAATTTGTCAAACTTGTTTGTAGGTATGTTTTTTTTTTTTTTTCTTTATCTTGCACCAAGAAGACACTATGTTGCACGTCCGCCATCCAACAGAACTGCAATGTTGAGACAGCCAACCCACAAGTCCATTTGTCAATATGTATATCGCCCAACTATAATTGCTATTTGCAGGACACAGAACATTAGAGGCACAGTGTGCATGTCGCAAGTGCGTGATCCAAATAAGTGGCTAAGTATGGAATAAGGGATCTGTTCATCATAATCAATTTGTAGGGCACCGAACAATAGAGACCCGTTTCTAACCTCGCCAACCCGACAACGTACGATGCATAAACTGTACATGCTCTATAAATTCTCAGCCACCCGACAAGTCTGCTTGTCAATTTGTATATCGTGGAACTGTATGTGCTATTTGTAAAACACAGAACAATAGAGGCCTATTTTTTGACCCCTCCCGTCCGAGAACCCACAAGTATGGAATGCGATATCGGTACACGATCTATAAAATCTCATGTCCATACTTTATAAATGCACACATGCACTTTTGCCTCGTTTCTACACACATTGATTTGGTAATCACAGACTTGGTGTTGCACATGAATTATGAAATGTGCAGTGGGAGTTGGACGAAGCCCTTTGCTTTTCTTACGCAATTTTGAACCCGCTAGCCCGAGAACCCAATTTCTATATGGAAGAAATCAGCCCAATGTATAGCCCACAAATATGTATTGCTCGTTTGTGGGAGCCCACCAACCCTGGAGTAGAATGTTGAGCTGGTCACCTCGCAAATCCGCTTCTCAATTTATTATCATAAGATATTTGCAAGGCACCAAACAATAGAGCATCGTTTTTGACACCGCCAGCCTGAGAACCTGCGATCCAGAAACTGTAGACGGTCTATCAAATCTTGGCCAGCCCGGAAGTCCGCTTCTCAATTTGTATATTGTGGAACTTTGTGTGCTACTTGTAGAACACTGAACAATAAAGGCCTTCTTTTCAACCCGCCCGCTTGAGAACTGCGATCCTGAACCATGCACTTTCATACTTGGCCATTCCTTCCTTGCTTTCTCTTCCCCGTGGCCATTACCTTCGCACGTGTGCATGATAAAAAATACTATATGTGTGTGTGTGTGTGTGTGTGTGTGTGTGTGTGTGTGTGTGTGTGTGTGTGTGTGTATGTATTCTTTCTAAATATTTAATTCTAACAGGTCATTTTGCAACTACCATCTAAGTTGTCATTGATGTGTGCAAGGCTCGAGAAGTTTTTCCATTAATGCAATTTTTGCGAAGCATTTTCTTCTCCCTTTCTAGTTTTAATTTCTAATGCCATGGAATGTCATTCACATGCCACTAGCTTCCTTCCTTCACGAAACCTCCAATCGCTTCCCAGTCTTAATTTCAAATACCATGCAATGTCATTCGCACGCCACCAGCTTGGTTTGTTCACGAAACCTCCTATCCTTAAATGTTGTTGTCCGTAACCCTCACCTTCACACTTCTAAGTTTGCAATAACTACACTTTACTTCTAATAGGTCACCATACAACACGCATAGATATTGTCATTAATGAGGAGATTTTCCATTTGCACGCATTGAAGCAATGTTTGTGGGGGGTTATATTGTCCCCTCCATTTCTTCATTTCAAACAGCATCTGGAGCCAACCAACCTTTTGATAAAATATTGCCAGCAACTCCACAACAGTTTTGTAGAGATACAATGAACATCTTCCTCAAGAGCTTCCCGTGCAGAAGAACGAAAAAAAAATTGTAGGGGAGGCAGAGCAGCCCGAAATTTACCGTCAAAACATGGATCTTGACGCTAATATGGAAAGCATATTCTGCAACCTTGATCAACCCACACACGCAATTCAGCATGCCTGCTCAATGGACATGGTTGGTACTGAAATTTTTGACGAAGATGAATCCTTCGTATTCCAGAGCGTTGTTTTTGAAACCGAATAAAAAAAATTAATCATTGAAAAAAGAGATGTAAAAAATAAGAAAAGAAAACATCGTTCAGAACTTGACCTTGCCAATATGCACGCATCCAAAATCTTTGAACTTCACAAGGAAACCAGAGATGCTCTTCATAAGTCTGTTGGAGTAATTGAAGCCGAAAATGCCAGACTAAAGAACCAGATTAAGGAATTATAGGAAGCTTTGTTTCCTATGCCATTGCTTGGAAGTTCCTTGGAAATAGCCATGCCTGCGACTACGTGCACCCTTGCAACAAATCTAAAAGGGTCCTCCAGCTTCCTCGCATCCTGTAGACGATATGTCAAGAAAAATATCAACAAAAGAATAGAACTGATTGCCAAGGCTTGGGAAACATCATAGAATATGGATTCCTTAGGGAGCAGGGCACATAACTTGCTCCTACTTATGCAAACGGATTTAAAGAATGAATAAAATTTCTATGTGCACTCGGTCATCCCTTTCGCCTTTCATGTCAACAAAATGCCAGAGACGAGAAGAACACAACATGATATCGCGTCCAAAAAAAGGCTCACTCAATTAGAAGCATGATGGAAACAGAAAGTGAAGAACCTGTACCTAATTGTGCAATCATGTGAGCAAGAAATATCAAAGAAAGAAACATTATTCACAAAGCTCACCAAAATAGACCTAGCAAGAAAGACAAATGGCTTCCAGGACCCCAGCTTAATCCTCAACTTGCTGATGTTAACCAAACAATATTTTGATCAACAAGTTGATAATTTGAAGGCCTTGTCTTTAGAAAATTTTTACGGAATTGTTGAATATGATGAAGAAGAGGTGGACAACTGGCGATTCGGGTATTCACTACAGAATGAAGACATTCATGAAGGTCTATGTAAACTTTCAATTGATCTAAGAGAAATAGAAAATGAAGTTTTCAACATTTGAATCTGCAATGACATCAACGTCACCCCCTTGAGAAGTTATATTGAAGAGAACTTGAAGTGGATCAGCCACGAAATCCAATAGGCAAATGCATAAATCCTTTGTGTAGCAATCTCGTTATTGAAGCGGGTTGCCCACAAAAACTAGCAGGGAAAGGCATGACCAACCAAACAAAAAAATTACTTATACGTACCATCCCTGTAAGTTTATAGTGATAGTCCTTTCTTTATCAATCCAGTTATTCCTTTTCTGAGTATAAATCTATAGACAAAAACTGATCTTCGCATTTCTACTTTTCAGGTATTACATTCTAGCGTGTCCAACTTCTTTCCACACTCCTATTTCTTGTACATATTTATGTTATGGTCCGTGAGAGCCCCAATCCCAGTCTATATGACAAACACATTTACATTTCCAACAATATGTAACAAACTATTGTTTTTTTCATATATTCCAAATAAAACTATTATTTTGTCTCCTTATATATTTATGTCTTCCTGGATTTTTTTATCTTCAGCTATGCTGAATGTGAAGTCATTCTATTTATTTTATCTCTATTCTCTTTTTTTCTTTTTCAAAATAAAGTATGACATAAATCACTCACTCAAATTCGACATTTCATATTTCACACACATATATATATGTTTCTTTAAATTTCCAGGAATATGTAACACATTTCATTTTTTTCCAATTTTCAACCCGCCAGCTCGACAACCTGCACTCCAAAAATTGCCTAAGTATGTAAGATGGGCTCCTTCACACTATATAGAATGAGGGATCCGTACATTCTCTATAAAAGCACATATTTCGTATGTATGAAAGTAAATATCTACTTTAAAAAATTACGTTTTTGCTATGTACAATTTATTCTCTCTAGGAACTTATAGTTTGATACATTCCAATTTCTTGTATCCACGAGCCCCTGTTTTAAAGAAAACTAATTCGGGAATGATATTTATTTGGTCCTCCTGTCCCCCACCCTATGTAACAGACATTGGTACTATATTTTTTGTACATTTTCCCACCACCGTGTGTAAAACCTGTGTAAAGAAAAGTAATTCCCGACTGTTAAATTTTTGGGACACGAGCCCCTTGAAATGGAAATAGTTCGCAGGTCCCATTATCAATTTGTACATCACGGAGCTCTCAGTGCTATTTGAAGGTCATGGAACAACAGAAACCCGCTTTTCAGGTCCCCAACCCGAGAACCCTCGATCCAAAAACTAGCTAAGTATGGAATGAGGGTTCCGTCTATGCTCTAATTCGGGAAGGCTAGTTTTCCTCCTTCTTTTATGTGTTCCTAGATTTTTCCTCCTTATATATATGTTTCTTTAAATTTTCAGCAATATGAAACATGTTTTATTATTTTTTTATATAAATGTCGTAAAATTGTGTTCACTACTTTCTTTCTACTCAAATGTAAAGAGACTTTCATTTCTTTCATCTTTGCAACATGTCCTGCACAATGTTTGTCACAAAGGCCCTTAAAATTAAAATAGTCTGCAAGCCCACTTCTCAATTTGTACACCGCGTATCTTTGCCTGCTCTTTGTAGGACATGGAATGAGGGCTCCATCATTGTTCTATAAAATCTCATCCCCATACTTTATGAAAGTACATATTTCGTATCTATAAAAGTAAATGTCTACATTAAAAAATTACGCATTTTCTATATATAGTTTATGGTCTGCACGAACCTATAATTTCATAAATTTCAATTTCTTGTGTCGAGGAGCCCCTGTTTTAAAGAAAACTAATTCGGGAATGCTATTTATTTTTTTCTTCTACCCACCGCCCTATGTAACAGACACTGGTACTATAATTTTTCCCTCTTTTCCTCCAGCGTATGTAAAACCTATGTAAAGAAAACTAATCCGCGAATGATGAATTTTTGGGACACGAGCTCCTTAAAATTCAAATACTCCACAAGTCTAATTCTCAATTTGTATATCACGGAACTGCTGGTGCTATTTGTAGGGCACGGAAGAACATAAGCGCGTTTTTCAAGTCCCCAACCCAAGAACCCGAGATCCAAAAAATGCCTAAGTTGAGAAGCCGCTTTTTAAAAAAAAACTAAATTGGGAATCATATTTGTTTCATACTTTTCTCCACCAGCCTATGTAACAGACGTCAGTACTATTTTTTTTTTTTTTTTACTCCAGCAGCATATGCAAAAAGGAAAACTAATTCTGGAATGCTAAACTTGTTCGACACGAGCGCCTTCAATTTCAAATAGTTCACAAGTCCGTTTGTCAATTTGTATATCGTGGAACTCTACGGACTATTTGTAGGCCATAGAACAATAGAAGACCAATTTTCATCTCGCTAGACCGAGAACCCGCCATTCAAAAATTCTAGTCCTCAAAGCAGCATGTCAATTTGCATATCGCGGAACTCTTGGTGGTATTTGTAGGCCACAGAACAACATAAGCCCAATTTTCAGCCCGCAATCCCGACAACCTGGAATGAAGCTTCCGTGCATGCTCTATATATCTACTTCATCAAATTACATATTTTTTTTTGTAGGCCACGGAACAACAGAAGGCCAATTTTTAGCCCCCTATCCCGAGAACTTGCGATCCAAAATTTCAAATAGTGCGCAAGACCGCTTGTCAATTTGTATATCGTGAAACTCTCAGTGCTATTTGTAGGCCACGAAACAACATAAAACCAATTTTCAGCCCGATAGCTCGAGAACCCGCGATCCAAAAATTCAAATAGTCCACAAAACCGCTTCTCAATTTGTATTTCGTGGAACTCTCGGTGCTATTTGTAGGCGACGGAACAACAATAGCCCAATTTTTAACCCACCACCCTAAAAACCCGTAATGAAGCTCACGTGCCTTTGTTTTAAAGAAAACTAATTCGGTGTTGGTAGTATTTTTATGCTTTTGTCCACGAACCTATGACAACACAATTTTTAGCCTGCCAGCCTGACAGCCACAATGGTCGATATATCTACTTAATCAAATTACATATTTGGTATCTAGCAGCTCTTCTTTGTAACATACGTATGCCCTTAAATATCAAATAGTCCACAACTCCAATTGTCAAATTGTATGTCGCGGAACTCTGGGTGCAATTTGTAGGCCACGGAACAACAAAGCCCGAATTTCAGCGCACCAGCCCATTACTACTATTTCTGTGTATTTTTTCCATGATCGTATGCAAAGCATATCTAAACAATAGTCCCGCCCACGTGTCTATACTCCTTCGCATTTATTCCCTTTCCCACGGATGGGTTTCTAGTACATCACACATGTCGAGTAGAGCAGCCAGGAGCGATACTTCGTGGCGTCGACGATGTGACGACCGCATGCCACTCACTCCCAACTGCCTAATCAGTTCAAGTTCAGCTTGCTCGAGGCATGGCGCCATTACTCTCAGTGCACCATGCTCTTCCTTCACATCCTTTCGACAGACCAACACCCTCGTTGCACCTTTACTCTGCGCGTGCGACCATTTATGGAACCTCACCGGATGCTTGACCTATTTCAATTGCTTTAGCGGGTCCAGATGGCTCATTCTTTCCTGCTTTTTCTTCTCGGAGCTCAGCTTCCTGTCCATCCTTTCTCTGCTCTGCATTTGTCCTGCCCTACTCTGTTCCTGCTGTGTTTTCTCTCTCCCACTGTCCCGGAGATGCCCCGGCTACGAAGGAAGTCCAAAGCCCGACCAGCCTGCCAGCCAAACCGACCTCGCCTAGTCATGCGTCCCTCGCTTTCTCCTTCCATGTTATCCTCCTCCTCTTCATCCACATCGTCCTACTCCCTAGCACAGTAGGCTGAAATTCCCGCATCTCTCCCACCCCTTCTTGCGTCCCTTGCCAATAGAATGGAGGAGATGGACTGCTCAGGGGCCTCACTGAACAACAACTTATGACCTTTAGCCAATTCTGCATCTGTTTCACACCTAGGCCCTTTGGCCCCTCCCAACTCTCCGACCACCCAGTTTCTTTAGGAACAACTTCATGACACCCAATTTCAGATGGATGGCCTGGAAGCCAGTCAAAATTCGCGACAAAAACCCTAATCTCGAGTGGGTTCCAACGCTGACCCAGAATGTGAGTGGAAAACAGGCTTTGCACTAGTGCAAATCCTGGTATTCGACCTGCATAGGGACATGGACGACCTCCGGTTCTGCCTACAGAGCCTGGACGACAAAGCCTCTCAACTCTTGCAGTTGTTCTCCGCGTTACAAGGTGCTCATCTCCAAGCACCGGAGGCAGCCCAATCAACAATAGCCTAAGAAGCAGCAACCTCGGCACCAGTGTTGGCACTGGAAAATTTAGGCCACACAAATGAAGACTACGAGAACCAGAGGCTTCCATCATGCTCAGAGCACGTCTAGAAGGAAGAGCACCTCCGCCACTCCGCTTGTCATTTTGTATATCGCGGAACTGTCGATCCTATTTGTAGGCCACAGAACATAAGAGGCCCAACTTTGAACCCGCCACCCCAAGAACCCGTGATCCAAAAACTAGCTAAGTATGCAATGAGGGCTCCGTGCATGCTCTATAAAATCTCATCCCCATACTTTATAAAAGTACAAATTTCGTATGTATAAATCTAAATATATACTTTATACAAGTACATATTTCATATGTATAAAAGTACGTATTTCATATGTATAAAACTATATATTTACTTTACTATGTTATGCATGCAAACCACATCTACTTCAACTTTCTACCCACGTGTCTCTACTACCTCACATTTACTCCCATCCCAACCTAGCAGGGACTCCGCTGCCATGCAACACTTGTTAAACATGTTGTTATTAAACTTGTCGAAAGCATGTGAATGCGATAGTATGAAGTAGGATTAGTCAAAGTTTTTTTAATTTTTGTGGCACAGGGAAAAGTAGTAAAATGGCAATTATACAAGTATACTTACCTAGTAACCAATTTAAGTTATTATTTTAGAACATAAAAAATTGTCTAATTACAATGTATAAGATAGTACACAAAGCTAATTAAAATGTAACAGAGTTTTAATATTTTGTAATATCATGTACAACTATATATGATAGAGAGTGAGAGAAAGAAAAGATGACTTATTATCATATGCTCTATATTTTAAAAAATGACTTATTATTATATGCTCTATATTTTAGAACATATTATATATGGTATAAATAGGAATATGTTTTATTAGTTTAATTCTTGAAGATGTTTATTTTTTTAAATATTGATGGGTGTTTTCTTTGTCTTCTTCGTATATGTGATCACACCTACAACCAAGGTTGTTGTAGAAGCATGTACCTTATCAAGCGCAAGGTAATGCAGTGGGCATTTGTGAGAAAATTAAGTGTACATACAAGATTTAAAACTTAACATTCCTACCCCTATACGGAAAATGCTACCCCTCTACTCCATAATACTAATTAGAAACCAAGAGTGATATGATTGGATGAATAAAGCTTTGTTATTTGTTTATAAAATTAATGACTGATCTAAAGATTTAAAATTTATATCTTGATTTAGTACCCCTTCATATATAATCATAAAACATAAAAGGTGGAGGGTGGAAAATTACTACATCCATTTCCATAAATCATATTTTGTAATTTGTCATTAAAACATAGGGATACAGACATGGTCACATTTGGGATTGGGTAACGAAGGATCTTACCCATAAACCATTTGAACACACAAAACAAAAATATTATTAAAAGCATCTTTATTGGCAAATTAATCCACCATATTATTGAGTTATTTCATAAGAATAATGTTCCACATCAATACTTTAGTGCAATCAAAATGCTATTAAAACATCATTACATCACTAATATTTTACTTCCACAAAAATAATGTCCAATACCTACATCTTTCTCATTATCTTTGCTTACCAAGAAAGCTAAGCTTAGACAACTTAGTGCTTTATGGCCATTTCTCTATCTATGTCACTTGTAAAAACTTCTCAAGTTATTAATTGACATTGATTACCTCTAAAAGATTTGCTCAGTTGTTGATTGACATTGACTTGACCTTTATTCTTTATGGCCATTTCTCTATCTATGTCACCTATAAAAGCTTCTCAATTGTTGATTGACATTGACTACCTCTAAAATCTTTGATCCTGACATTGACTTAACCCTTATGTCACCTATAAAAGCTTCTCAATTGTTGATTGACATTGACTACCTCTAAAATCTTTGATCCTGACATTGACTTAACCCTTGTTCTTCTTATTACTTAGGACAATTTTTAAAGTGAACCTTACATTTTATGGATAAACTATTTTCTTGTAGGCCTCTCCCTCTTTTGTCCCTTGTGGAAAGTTAGTTGAATTTGATATCACATGTCTATTACTTCAAAGTTAGTTGAATTTGATATCACATGTCTATTACTTCAAAGTTAGTTGAATTTGATATCACAGGTTGAATTTGATATCACATGTCCAATACTTCAAGTATTCCACAATCAATTATAATTCTATCATTATCTATATTTGTGTATGAATAGATAACGATTCCGTGTTACTAAATAAATATTACCAAAATAAATATTTTTAATTTTTTTTTTTTTTTAAATAAAAATATTTTAAAAACTTTATAAATAATACTACATTATTTTGTTTGGTTTTTAATTTATAATTTTTACTCATTCAATTTCAAAATTTTACATTTAATTTTTAATTTTTTGATCTACTTTTATAATTAGTTATATATTTGTTTTGATCTTACTATTTTATATTTTATAAAGATAGATGTCATGTTATTACGTGTCCTAGTTAAACATATGAAGATGCAATGGAATTTTATTTATAATGTTTCGTCTAATCAAGAGTTTTATTGTTAACAAAGAGTGAATAAAGATTATGAAGTAAACCAAAAAACAATGAGGATGTTTTTTTACGGATTTGACTAGAGGATGGGATCTATCGGTGACATCTTTAACAACATTCTAGAATCTTTATGGAGAGACACCACCTTGGATAAGATCAACTAGGATCATGGAAATAGTGATATGAATCTAGACATTATGTCACATGGATTGGTGGTTAGATTATTTTTATTGAAGTGTTCCACATGTGATGCATGGTAGTTTCATATAATTAATAATCCTCAAAATTGTCAATAAGAGTCATGCATCTTGAATACAACACTGGATATATTTTAATTGTTCATCACAATAAGGAGGTTGAGGTTGAGGTTAAAGAGTCGTGTCGATCATCAGATATTATTACAAATTAGGGGTAGTGAGTGAAATCTAGTAGAGGGTAAGTTTCATTAAATTGAAGAGGTAGAGGATATCCATTATTGACAAAGTGTCAAAGGCTAAAGGATATTAACTAATTGTTTGACCGACATGAAGATCTTTATGAAAACCATTTTTGGGAGCACCATTACCATTGAGATGGAGAGCTTGGATACCCTTAATAACATGAATGCTAAGATATATGATAAGAAGGGGCTCCCTCCTAACCAACATAGACTAATATTTGGAGGTCAACAAGTGGGAAATGATTGAACCTTGGGTAATAATAAGATTCTAAATTAATTGACCATGTTCTAGCTCTACATCTCCTAGGAGATGCTTATAGAAGAGGAACAACCTTATCCTCATAGGCTCCAAAAGTATTCTCCTACAAAGGGGATAGAAAAGGTAAATCTTCTAATCCATGCTCTTTTAAAGATGTAATCCATAACAAATCACCTTCTCCTTTGGATTCCAAAACCATTCAATCAAGACCATTCATTATGGAGAAAATATTAGGAGCCCTAGTGTTATGGATCTAATTTCAAGATTCAAGGAGTACGTTAATGAATACAAAAACACACATTGATTTGTTGATTCAATGGGTTTTGGCCATTATTTGTATCTCTCAATTGGATTGAATCCAATTAGACCACAACAAATGTGGTAAAATTTTTCTTTAGAGGTTTGTTTATTGTTTCTTTCCCAATATAGAGGACATTATAAATGACATGGAAGAATGACCTCCAAGACTCTTTAGTTAAGAGCATTCATTATGGAGAAAGCAGAAGATGCCCTAGTGTTACAGATTCAGTTGTAGGAGTTCAACGAGTAAGAAAAACATGCTTTAATTTGTTAATTCAATGGGTTTTAGCCATTATTTGTGACTCTTACTTTGGTTGAATCCAATTAGACCATAAGAAGTGTGGTAAACCTTTTCTTTATAGGTTTGTTTCCCAATATAGAGGGTAGTAGAAAGGTCATGGAAGAATGACGATGGTTCTAGGTAGAGTTGGCCTCTTCTACAAATTATGGTTTTCATGTTTCAACCCAACTACAACAACCACATTGACAACCATAGTTTGGGTGAGATTTTCTAATCTCTCCATCCACTTATAAGATATTATGGATATGTTAGAAATAGTTGGAGATATCCTAAAACAATTTCTTAAGATTGAACCAAGACAAAGTAGTAAGAGTTTTTTCACATGTACTAGAATTTTTGTAGCGTTTTCCCTGAGTAAAGGTGTACTTGATAACATATATAGAATACAATGATTCTCAGCACTCCAAGGAACTAGATATGAGAACATAGATTAAGTTTCTCCTACCAAAAAAGGGAAAATAGTAAATACAATGGGAGATGAAATCTAGTGATGAAGTCTAAAGAAAAGAAAGGAAAGGCATTCAAACATGTAGTTTTGGCAAAATAAAATATCACACCCTTTGGGGGTGTATTTATATGGATATATAAATGATTAAAAAATCCCCACTTAAATGTCTTTCTAGGAGGATGAAGAGAAGACATGGATTAAATAGTTCAAATTAAGAATGAAATTAACCTATTTACCTAATCTAGAAAATACATTGCAATTAATACTATTTGAATCTATACAAACTACAAATCAATTATCATGATGAATAAAAATAAAAAAATAAAAACAAAGAAAATAGTAGTCTCTCATATGAAAAGATCCCTAACTAGGGATTTGTTAAGAAGATTGCCCCTCTACCATTGTGTCAAAACAATGAATCCTAAATATGATCTTATCCCAATAATTATCCTAATAAAGGTTGTCATTAAATAATTAGAATTAGAGAAATAATTAGAATTTTAATATATAAAACTAACCTTGAGGTTATAACGTCAAAATTCAAAAAATAAACTTAAACAAATTGAAAATCAAACTTAAAAAATATGGACGTGATTGTAAATTTCTATATTGCTGGAGAATTTTTCCTGGATGTGGATGTTAACTATGTATGAGGTTTCGAAACCATATTGGTATTTTAAACTTTTAATACAACAATCTTACAATGTGGAAAATGTCTCACGAATATCACATTTAACTCGATATATATGCGTAATCATGTCTATAATGTGATATGCTGGAAATCTACTGAAGATATGTTACCCAAGGCTACACCATTCTCACTAGGAATATAAAACAATTATAGTTATTTCATTTTATTTGTTTTTTAACATCTTTCCACTTAGTTATATGAATCATTCAGAATATGCTTATTTTTTAAATTAATTATTTATTTACTTATTAATATAAATAATGCATCTAGATTTTTAATAAAAGAGGATGGGATGATATTGCAAGCCCAGCAAGCATAATAAAAAAATATTGTTGATGTACTTAAATGTTTCCCTTGGCTATCATGACACTCCACAACAAATTTCGAATTTGTATTAATTAGCAGTTAAGATTATTTTGAAACTCTAACAACAATGCATGTGAATTCATATGCAAAAACATATAGTAGCAGAAACAACCATGCATATTTCAAATTCGTTCATTATACAATTAAATTACAAACATAAATCATTCCACACAAAGTTGATTATGGATACTTAACTCGAAATGAAGGCAAGTCCACCAAACTAGTTGTTGAGGAGCGATTCACCACCCAACTCTAGGAATTAACTACCAATTCCACCCCCAAGACAAACCATAATACCACCAAAGTGAAGGAAGCCCATATTGGGATCTAATATCACTCAACCCAATCCATCTCTCTCATGACATATCCAATCTGCTCACTTTTGAGCACTCCAAGTTCTCACCTAGCCACCATTGCACCATGGCACTCTCTTCTCCTTCATACCACAAGAATATCTTCCCCATCTCTACTCCACAGTCCCATAAGGATTTTCTCCTCTTCTAGTGTAGACAAAAGGATTCCAATGTTGTTGGTTTCTTACTTCGAATGACCTATAGGAGAAACACCTGGCCAGAGCATTCCATGTGCAATAGTAACAAGGTTGCAAGTTTGTGATGTTTTTTTTAGCTAATGTAGACATTCCAACTATTATTTTACCCTCAAAACCATCCCATATACTCTTCAAATTATTCTCATATCAAATCCAAAACTCCATAGACACTTACTAAGCATAATTACATGGGTTTCTCTCACCAATTGCAAGAATAACAACCATGGGTTTCCACAAGTTCCTCCATGACGAAGGAGAGGAAGAACATTCAAATCAAAGAATGAAGAATGCTCATGGAAAATGAATGCTCCTAGTTTTAATGGGGGATAATAAGAATGATCCATGACAATGGTGAATAATGTATTGCTCCTAAGATTTTGCACAAGATAATTTCACTCTTCCCAAGAATCATGGGGAAACATCCAAAGTGTAGAGAAATGGAAGAGTAGACAATATTTCCTCCAATTAAAAACTCAATTGAGTGTTCTCATACAATATTCAACAAATAATTGTACACTTATAAATACATCAAACTTTGCTTCAAGATAGACACATTATCTTAGCAAACTAACAAATTGTTGAGAGAATATCTCAACCACAGACCAAAATAGGGTCCATCTAGTTGGAGAGAATATCTCATATCCAACTAGATCCAACAACCTCCTAAAACATAGAAACAAACTCTTTATGTAGAGACAAAATCTACCTCACAATCACCAATAACAACAATCACACATAAGACAAGTAGGAGTTAATAATTCCAACACGCCCCCTTAATGTGTACTTGTCTTAATCTTTGTTAGTTCAAGTATTCATCGTCATCTAGTCCTCTGCAAAAAATGCTCCACCATGAATTGAAGAACCTCTTGATCAACAAAGGCTATATCTAGTCCATCCTGGCACTTACATCTTGTACCTCAATCATGTAGTCATCACCAAACTATCAAAGTCCATATAAAGGAATAACCATCCATACAAATACATGGGTACCTAATCACTACAACCGCCATTCTAATACGACGTCCTTTGTGTACATGATTCATTAAAAAAAATTATGAACTCCCCCAGAATGTAAAACTTCATGTTTTTAGGCACCCATAGTCTACAACCAACATGGTCTACACATAGAGCATCCAACTAGCACATGGCCCACTCCTCCAAGTGTTTAACAAATCCACAACATAGGTTTCTACACTATACCAAACAAGTTATCCAAATCATCAGGGACACCCGGAAACGGGGTATGCATGCCTATCCAGGTATTACAACTATATTCCCTTTACATGTTATATACATATGTACATGTACATACAATTAACATACTACATCTCATGGAGGCACCATGTACAATATTTGAAAACAATGCCTAGGTACCACTACGATACTTCTCTTAAGTACCAAGTCTAGGAAAGATACAAGCTCAGATACATAACATCATAGACTTGCTATAAATCCAAGATGTGATTCAAATTTCCATATGGTCAAGTCTATTTTTATTCAACACAACTCATAAAATTTTCCTTGTTTGTTTGCCCACCATCAACCAACCTCCATTGTTACCACAAGAACTATCACCAACTTTCCTTGTACCAAACTCTAAAAAACTCTATGTTGTATCTGACCAACATTTCTATCCTTCCTACTGCAATCTCACCATTCCACTTCATAATCAAGTTTGTGATCAACCCTTGAATTCTCCAATTAGAACAATGATACTTCAATTCATTTTTAATTTCCACGATAACCGACCAATGATTATTCACCCAAACAACTCACTTCTATATCTAAACCAAAGTGTTTGTTCTCCTCCATTCATTGTAGCACTATTATCTCGAATACCATACCAGTTTGGAACCAACCATACCTTTGGGTCAAACACTGATATCACACAGATTGACTAGTAAGTTGTTATATGTTGGGGCCTAACATCAACCTAACCGTAAATATTGAAAAACTAGCCTTCCTATGGACATATTTCCATCTAACGATACACCTAGGTACCTAACCAAGGTGCTTGCCAGTTCTCTAGGAGAATAGTCTGGATACAAGATGTATCCAAGTCAATCTTACATTCTTTATGCACCTGCCAATGAGGACTTATAACACGACATTCATCAAACATTATTTTATCAAGGAATAGATAGAGGGAACAAAACACAACTAAATTTCCCTTCCAACTACACCATACTTTACTAAGAAGACTAAGGAATGAATCTTACATTGCAAAATATTGCCATGTAGGGATACAAAACATCAACAAGAGACAATGGCATCAATTCATATACCTTCTTGTTCCTCTGCAATTGTTCACATGTTTGGAGTCTTTATTTGCATCTATGACCTCTAAATCTTCAATGTCATTGTCCAATTGTTGTCTTAGATTTCCTTACTCACCTATGATTTACTAGAGTAGCTAACTCTTAAAACCCCACTACACTTCATATTGAGTACTTAGCTAAGCTCAACACACTGGTTAACTTCAGTGAATCCAAGACACTTCCCTTAACTCCATTAATAAGTCTACACCAACATGCAACATTTGATCCAATGAACTCACCATGCTTTTAACAGGAACAAAAACTAACCCTTCACAATTTTAACATGCCTATTTATCAACATATCACATGCCATAATTT
>ML797692.1:189905-200751 GCA_009831015.1 Picea engelmannii | reverse complement strand
GGAAATAGTGATATGAATCTAGACATTATGTCACATGGATTGGTGGTTAGATTATTTTTATTGAAGTGTTCCACATGTGATGCATGGTAGTTTCATATAATTAATAATCCTCAAAATTGTCAATAAGAGTCATGCATCTTGAATACAACACTGGATATATTTTAATTGTTCATCACAATAAGGAGGTTGAGGTTGAGGTTAAAGAGTCGTGTCGATCATCAGATATTATTACAAATTAGGGGTAGTGAGTGAAATCTAGTAGAGGGTAAGTTTCATTAAATTGAAGAGGTAGAGGATATCCATTATTGACAAAGTGTCAAAGGCTAAAGGATATTAACTAATTGTTTGACCGACATGAAGATCTTTATGAAAACCATTTTTGGGAGCACCATTACCATTGAGATGGAGAGCTTGGATACCCTTAATAACATGAATGCTAAGATATATGATAAGAAGGGGCTCCCTCCTAACCAACATAGACTAATATTTGGAGGTCAACAAGTGGGAAATGATTGAACCTTGGGTAATAATAAGATTCTAAATTAATTGACCATGTTCTAGCTCTACATCTCCTAGGAGATGCTTATAGAAGAGGAACAACCTTATCCTCATAGGCTCCAAAAGTATTCTCCTACAAAGGGGATAGAAAAGGTAAATCTTCTAATCCATGCTCTTTTAAAGATGTAATCCATAACAAATCACCTTCTCCTTTGGATTCCAAAACCATTCAATCAAGACCATTCATTATGGAGAAAATATTAGGAGCCCTAGTGTTATGGATCTAATTTCAAGATTCAAGGAGTACGTTAATGAATACAAAAACACACATTGATTTGTTGATTCAATGGGTTTTGGCCATTATTTGTATCTCTCAATTGGATTGAATCCAATTAGACCACAACAAATGTGGTAAAATTTTTCTTTAGAGGTTTGTTTATTGTTTCTTTCCCAATATAGAGGACATTATAAATGACATGGAAGAATGACCTCCAAGACTCTTTAGTTAAGAGCATTCATTATGGAGAAAGCAGAAGATGCCCTAGTGTTACAGATTCAGTTGTGGGAGTTCAACGAGTAAGAAAAACATGCTTTAATTTGTTAATTCAATGGGTTTTAGCCATTATTTGTCACTCTTACTTTGGTTGAATCCAATTAGACCATAAGAAGTGTGGTAAACCTTTTCTTTATAGGTTTGTTTCCCAATATAGAGGGTAGTAGAAAGGTCATGGAAGAATGACAATGGTTCTAGGTAGAGTTGGCCTCTTCTACAAATTATGGTTTCATGTTTCAACCCAACTACAACAACCATATTGACAACCATAGTTTGGGTGAGATTGTCTAATCTCTCCTTCCACTTATAAGATATTATGGATATGTTAAAAATAGTTGGAGATATCCTAAAACAATTTCTTAAGATTGAACCAAAACAAAGTAATAAGAGTTTTTTCACATGTACTAAAATTTTTGTAGCATTTTCCCTCAGTAAAGGTGTACTTGATAACATATATAGAATACAATGATTCTTAACACTCCAAGGAACTAGATATGAGAACATAGATTAAGTTTCTCCTACCAAAAAAGGGAAAATAGTAAATGCAATGGGAGGTGGAATCTAGTGATGAAGTCTAACGAAAAGAATAAAGAGGCATTCAAACATGTAGTTTTGGCAAAATAAAATATCAAACTCTTTGGGGGTGTATTTATATGGATATATAAATGATTAAAAAATTTCCACTTAAATGTCTTTCTAAGAGGATGAAGAGAAGACATAGATTAAATAGTTCAAATTAGGAATGAAATTAACCCATTTACCTAATCTAGAAAATACATTGCAATTAATACTATTTGAATCTATACAAACTACAAATCAATTATCATGATGGATAAAAATTAAAAAGTAAAAACAAAGAAAATAGTCGTCCCTAGCTAGGGATTTGTTAAGAAGATTGCCCCTCTACCATTGTGTCAAAACAATGAATCCTAAATATGTTCTTATCCTAATAATTATCCTAATAAAGGTTGTCATTAAATAATTAGACATAGAGAAATAATTATAATTTTAATATATAAAACTAACCTTGAAGTTATAACGTCAAAATTTGAAAAATAAACTTAAACAAATTGAAAATCAAACTTAGAAAATATGGACGTGATTGTAAATTTCTATATTGCTGGAGAATTTTTCCTGGATGTGGATGTTAACTATGTACAAGGTTTCGAAACCATATTGGTATTTTAAACTTTTAAAATAACAATCTTACAATGTGGAAAATGTCTCACGAATATCACATTTAACTCGATATATATGCGTAATCATGTCTATAATGTGATATGCTGGAAATCTACTGAAGATATGTTACCGAAGGCTACACCATTCTCACTAGGAATATAAAACA
Organism: Picea engelmannii; assembly: GCA_009831015.1. Lineage (NCBI taxonomy): Eukaryota > Viridiplantae > Streptophyta > Pinopsida > Pinales > Pinaceae > Picea > Picea engelmannii. The sequence continues at coordinate 198,355 of ML797692.1, read as the reverse complement.
TTTATAGTTATTTCATTTTTATTTTTTTTACATCTTTCCACTTAGTTATATGATGCGGATGTTTTAGGGAAATTTGTAATATAATTACACAAAATTTAATCATTGAGAATATGCTTATTTTTTAAATTATTTATTTATTTACTTATTAATATAAATAAGGGTAACACGCTGCATGAACTGTCTCGAAACATTTTACTTTTTAGTGTCTGTATGGCTTATATAAATAATATTCAGATATTTTCTTAGTCATTCGAAAAAAATGCAGATCTGTACTTCCCATGATCTTTATAATAATTAAAAAAGTAAAAACATCTCAATGTTTCTTATATTTTAAAATATGATTTAAAAGTTTAAAAATTACTACATACAAATTTCTATAAAATTATCCTAAAAGATTAAAAAATGTTAATAAATGTAAAATTATTGAAATTGAAAGATTTAAAAACTATTAATAAATGTAAAATTATTGAAATTAAAAAAATATTAAGAATTGTAAAATTATTGAAATTTTAATAAGTATAAAAAATTTGACATTTAAAATTAAATTTTTTACCTCATTTGAAAAAACAATACAATATTAGATTTTAACATATATTAGAATACAATATTACATTATATTGCATTACTCTAGGTTAAACCTTTTACAATATTATATTTTAGTGTATAAATAAAATAACGACTACCCATTACTTTTAAAATTTACTATGAGAGAGATGTCCATATGATAATGCATTAAAATAATAGTAAAAAATCCACAAAATAATAAATTAATAACAAAACATTAAAATATATATAAATAAATAAACACATATAAACAAATATGTTCAATTAATTAATGAATACAATAATCAAAACACTTATATAGTATAGATCTATCTTAACCTCAGATCTATCTATCAAGAGTGGAGAAGGAAGATTTTCACCTAAAAAGATTAAATCCCTTTCAAAACTTGATAGATCATAAATTAAAAAAAATATATACTAATAATAATACAAATACTGATTAAAATATTTATTATTATTAAAAAATAAAATTGACTATCTTAATTTTACCCAAAACATAAAATGAAAAACAAATAATGAAAATCCTGAGATTTAAATTTTCATTTAAAATTTTTAAAAACGAACTGTGATTATCTCTTCTTCCCATGGTTACCTTATTCTTTGAAAAAAAAAAATCTTTCAAATGACAATAAACAGAGAAATAAGTTTTGCGAATGTGAATTTAATATAATTTTATTAATATTTACTTCATGTTAAAATAAATATAATATAAATTGATATAAAAAACAAAACCATTAAAAAATATAAAATTTTCGAGACTTCCTCACCAACGAAAGGTTCGAGAGCATCTGATCCGTCACAGTGCCCGTATAATGACAAATCTTACGTTTGAACTTGCAAATCTTCTTGAGACCGCGACAAGTGAAGCTTTTGAGGCAGTTTTCCATTATTTGTCCGTCATTTTTCATGAGACTTCACGTGAAATTGGGTCGAAGCATTATCATCGTGTACGTCATTGAGTTTTTTTGTGGTCTTGTCTTTTCTCATTAATTTAAGGTTTCAAAATACATGAAGGCTACAATAACACTATCGAGTTATTGACCAATGAAAAATTAAAAAAATACAATTTTTGTTTTAAAAAAAAATATTTTTTTTTAATTGTTATGTTAAACATTTAAATTGATATAAATTTTTCAAGTCAACACAAAACTAATATGAAAGTCAATGCTAACTCATTGCTATATACTACCTTCGATAGTACAATAAGGCTAAAGAATAAGCTCCCCTATATTTAAAAAAAAATGATTTCCCATACCTAACCTCACCTCTGGCTGCATGTGATAACACAAATCCTTTCATTCACTACATTAAATATTTTGACACTGTACTCTGTAAATATCTTCAAAAATTACTCCATTTGCAAATGTTACTAAAAAATACTGGTTTAATTTTCAATATTATTCCAAACTTTGAAGAAAAAATTGGAACATTAAATATTTTAACACTGTACTCTATAAATATCTTCAAAAATTATTCCATTTGCAAATATTACTAAAAAATACTGGTTTAATTTTCAATATTATTCCAAACTTTGAAGAAAAAATTGAAATTTTTTCTTGAGATTCAAAGCTATACGAAATGAATATTTTTTAAGGGGATATTTATTTGAAATCTAATTAGAAATTGATATCTATAAATCTAGTCAGAAATTTAAAACACGAAATTTTTTTTTATCTTCAACATTATTCCAACATTATTCCAAACTTTGAAAAAAAATTAAATTTTTTTCATGAGATTAAACCCAGAGCGATTTGACACTGAAGAGAAAGCAGGGACTAATTTTTTACCCACTCGTTGAGTCGATTGATCCATTAAAAACGTTTTTCCTGACATCCCATCAGAAAACTAATGAGTTACCAAGTTGAAGTACATGCATCCCATCACAGAATTCAAAATTAATTAGTCACAACTTAGCTCCGGACCGCCAACCCCGGCAGGGACTGCAGATTCCATCGAAAGCTTAGTATAAAATTTGATAATCTTATAAACCGGCAACCCTGGCAGGGAATGCAGATTCCTTCAAAATTTTAATATAAAATTTGATAATACTATAAAAATAGACTATTTTAAAAAAAATATTATTTCCCTTGCATCATGCTAAAATTTTTGTAAGTTTTTTATTAGATTTATAGCTTAAAAAATTGTAGTAGTTTAAAAGTTTTATTTATTTGGAAGGTTTTTTTTTGTGGTTTTGTCTTTTTTCATTAATTTAAGGTTTCGAAATACGTGAAGTCTGCAATAATACTATCAAGTTATTAACCAATGAAAAGTTAAAAAAATATTATTTTTGTTTTTAAAAATACTATATACCACCTTCTGCAGTACAATAATGCATCTAGATTTTTAATAAAAGAGGATGGGATGATATTGCAAGCCCCGCAAGCATAATAAAAAAATATTGTTAATGTACTCAAATGTTTTTCTTGGCTATCATGACACTCCACAACAAATTTCGAATTTGTATTAGTTAGCAGTTAAGATTATTTTGAAACTCTAACAACAATGCAAGTGAATTCATATGCACAAACATATAGTAGCAGAAACAACCATGCATATTTCAAATTCGTTCATTATACAATTAAATTACAAACATAAATCATTCCACACAAAGTTGATTATGGATACTTAACTCAAAATGAAGGCAAGTCCACCAAACTAGTTGTTGAGGAGCGATTCACCACCCAACTCTAGGAATTAGCTACCAATTCCACCCCCAAGGCAAACCATAATACCACCAAAGTGAAGGAAGCCCATATTGGGATCTAATATCACTCAACCCAATCCATCTCTCTCATGACATATCCAATCTGCTCACTTTTGAGCACTCCAAGTTCTCACCTAGCCACCATTGCACCATGGCACTCTCTTCTCCTTCATACCACAAGAATATCTTCCCCATCTCTACTCCACAGTCCCATAAGGATTTTCTCCTCTTCTAGTGTAGACAAAAGGATTCCAATGTTGTTGGTTTCTTACTTCGAATGACCTATAGGAGAAACACCTGGCCAGAGCATTCCATGTGCAATAGTAACAAGGTTGCAAGTTTGTGATGTTTTTTTTAGCTAATGTAGACATTCCAACTATTATTTTACCCTCAAAACCATCCAATATACTCTTCAAATTATTCTCATAGCAAATCCACAACTCCATAGACTCTTACTAAGCATAATTACATGGGTTTCTCTCACCAATTGCAAGAATAACAACCATGGGTTTCCACAAGTTCCTCCATGACGAAGGAGAGGAAGAACATTCAAATCAAAGAATGAAGAATGCTCATGGAAAATAAATGCTCCTAATTTTAATGGGGGATAATAAGAATGATCCATGACAATGGTGAATAATGTATTTCTCCTAAGATTTTGCACAAGATAATTTCATTCTTCCTAAGAATCATGGGAAACATCCAAAGTGTAGAGAAATAGAAGAGTAGACAATATTTCCTCCAACTAAAAACTCAATTGAGTGTTCTCATACAATATTCAACAAATAATTGTACACTTATAAATACATCAAACTTTGCTTCAAGATAGAAACACTATCTTAGCAAACTTACAAATTGTTGAGAGAATATCTCAACCATAGACCAAAATAGGGGCCATCTAGTTGGAGAGAATATCTCATATCCAACTAGATCCAACAACCTCCTAAAACATAGAAACAAACTCTTTATGTAGAGATAAAATCTACCTCACAATCACCAATAACAACAATCACATAAGACAAGTAGGAGTTAATAATTCCAACACGCCCCCTTAATGTGTACTTGTCTTAATCTTTGTTAGTTCAAGTATTCATCATCATCTAGTCCTCTGCAAAAAATGCTCCACCATGAATTGAAGAACCTCTTGATCAACAAAGGCTATATCTAGTCCATCCTAGCACTTACATCTTGTACCTCAATCATGTAGTCATCACCAAACTATCAAAGTCCATATAAAAGAATAGCCATCCATACAAATACATGGGTACCTAATCACTACAACCACCATTCTAATATGACGTCCTTTGTGTACATGATTCATTAAAAAAAATTATGAACTCCCCCAGAATGTAAAACTTCAAGTTTTTAGGCACCCATAGTCTACAACCAACATGGTCTACACATGGAGCATCCAACTAGCACATGGCCCACTCCTCCAAGTGTTTAACAAATCCATAACATACGTTTTTGCACTATACCAAACAAGTTATCCAAATCATCAAGGACACCTGGAAAAGGGGTATGCATGCCTATCTAGGTATTACAACTATATTCCCTTTACATGTTATATACATATGTACATGTACATACAATTAACATACTACATCTCATGGAGGCACCATGTAGAATATTTGAAAACAATGCCTAGGTACCACTACGATACTTCTCTTAAGTACCAAGTCTAGGAAAGATACAAGCTCAAATGCATAACATCATAGACTTGCTATAAATCCAAGATATGATTCAAATTTCCATATGGCCAAGTCTATTTTTATTCAACACAACTCACAAAATTCACCTTGTTTGTTTGTCCACCATCAACCAACCTCCATTGTTACCACAAGAACTGTCACCAACTTTCCTTGTACCAAACTCTAAAAAACTCTATGTTGTATCTGACCAACATTTTTGTCCTTCCTGCTACAATCTCACCATTCCACTTCATAATCAAGTTTGTGATCAACCCTTGAATTCTCCAATTAGAACAATGATACTCCAATGCATTTTTAATTTCCATGATAACCGACCAATGATTATTCACCCAAACAACTCACTTCTATATCTAAACCAAAGTGTTTGTTCTCCTCCATTCATTGTAGCACTATTATCTCGAATACCATACCAGTTTGGAACCAACCATACCTTTGGGTCGAACACTGATATGACACAGATTGACTAGGAAGTTTTTATATGTTGGGGCCTAACATCAACCTAACCGTAAATATTGAAAAACTAGCCTTCCTATGGACATATTTCCATCTAACGATACACCTAGGTACCTAACCAAGGTGCTTGCCAGTTCTCTAGGAGAATAGTCTGGATACAAGATGTATCCAAGTCAATCTTACATTCTTTATGCACCTGCCAATGAGGACTTATAACACGACATTCATCAAACATTATTTTATCAAGGAATAGATAGAGGGAACAAAACACAACTAAATTTCCCTTCCAACTACACCATACTTTACTAAGAAGACTAAGGAATGAATCTTACATTGCAAAATATTGCCATGTAGGGATACAAAACATCAACAAGAGACAATGGCATCAATTCATATACCTTCTTGTTCCTCTGCAATTGTTCACATGTTTGGAGTCTTTATTTGCATCTATGACCTCTAAATCTTCAATGTCATTGTCCAATTGTTGTCTTAGATTTCCTTACTCACCTATGATTTACTAGAGTAGCTAACTCTTAAAACCCCACTACACTTCATATTGAGTACTTAGCTAAGCTCAACACACTGGTTAACTTCAGTGAATCCAAGACACTTCCCTTAACTCCATTAATAAGTCTACACCAACATGCAACATTTGATCCAATGAACTCACCATGCTTTTAACAGGAACAAAAACTAACCCTTCACAATTTTAACATGCCTATTTATCAACATATCACATGCCATAATTTNTTATATGTTGGGGCCTAACATCAACCTAACCGTAAATATTGAAAAACTAGCCTTCCTATGGACATATTTCCATCTAACGATACACCTAGGTACCTAACCAAGGTGCTTGCCAGTTCTCTAGGAGAATAGTCTGGATACAAGATGTATCCAAGTCAATCTTACATTCTTTATGCACCTGCCAATGAGGACTTATAACACGACATTCATCAAACATTATTTTATCAAGGAATAGATAGAGGGAACAAAACACAACTAAATTTCCCTTCCAACTACACCATACTTTACTAAGAAGACTAAGGAATGAATCTTACATTGCAAAATATTGCCATGTAGGGATACAAAACATCAACAAGAGACAATGGCATCAATTCATATACCTTCTTGTTCCTCTGCAATTGTTCACATGTTTGGAGTCTTTATTTGCATCTATGACCTCTAAATCTTCAATGTCATTGTCCAATTGTTGTCTTAGATTTCCTTACTCACCTATGATTTACTAGAGTAGCTAACTCTTAAAACCCCACTACACTTCATATTGAGTACTTAGCTAAGCTCAACACACTGGTTAACTTCAGTGAATCCAAGACACTTCCCTTAACTCCATTAATAAGTCTACACCAACATGCAACATTTGATCCAATGAACTCACCATGCTTTTAACAGGAACAAAAACTAACCCTTCACAATTTTAACATGCCTATTTATCAACATATCACATGCCATAATTTCGATGCATCAACACTTATGAAGTGAAATTAACCTCACTATATGTCTGTTGAACACCCCTATGGTTTATTTCTTGTGCACTACTCCCAACAACTCATATAGCCTTTGCAGTCACTACAACTAGCATTCAAACTTCAAATGGACCTCTCAACAACAACATGCACCATGTTCTAATCTTTTCCATTTTCCAACTCATGAATTTCTCAAATGATTTACTCAAGATAATTCACTTTCATTGTTTAGTTGATTTGTGGTGCCCATGGAGTACCATAGAGATGCTTCTTTTCCTTTGAGTTTTTTGCAGTTGGATTCACATGAAAGGATCTTGAAAGTCTTGATCAAGTTAGGAAATGACCTATTTTGCAAACTAGTTGAGCTACTCTGCATTGCTGAGGGAGATATTTCATTTTCCTCCAAACATAAGAGGGCCCGTGCTCTTTTGCAATCACACACATACTTAATGTCTTTTCTTGGATCTTCCACATCTCTGTCTAGCCTTTATCTTGGATATCTATACTTCCCCTCTCATTTGTTAGAGTCATGAATTCTAACAAACTATTTTTTGTCATATTGAGATCTTGAAAGCTTAATATATATGATCACATAAATAAATCCAAGAAATAATAAAAAAGATGAATGTTACAAAGAATTCAAAGATTTAAAGGATATTTTTACCCCAAGCCACTCTAGCTCTCTCATTTAGTGAAGTGTTCTTATCCCTCTTTGAAGTGAACCTTGAGTAGCCAAAGCAGGGTTTGCAAGTCCAGTGAAGGAATCAACCTTGTAAGCACTGAGAAGAAGATCACTTATGCTCAAAATCCTTGTAAGTGTTGCTTGTTACTCAGGGGTCCCATGAAGAAGGGATTTGTTACGTGATCCTGAATCGATAAGATGGCAGTCCCTACTTCCCTCGCATATTCAAGTGTAGAAACAATTGAACCATGAGAGGACTCATCAAATGCAAAGCCATTGTAGAACAAAACGTTCAACTACTTAATCACCCTCTTAAATTTTGTAGATAATTCATTGATCCAAGTGAATGTAGGTTCCTTATTTGATATATCTTTCTAGCTGTCTGCCATTTTCTAGGTAATATTCAAACCAACCCAGAAATTGACGATACGTTGGAATAATCATCTCGATAATTGCAATCCATAAGTCAATTTGAAGTTGATCTTTTGAAACAATCCAAGTTGACTGTGTCTTCTAAAATTATTCAAATAAACAATTGAATTTCTTAAATCTTTCTTTCAACATAGGTTTAGAGACACCATTGGATAACTTTCCACCAACATGGATGCCCTTGTCTCTCAAGCATGAAAGGAACCTACCCCAAGTAACCCTTTGATAGATTTTATGATATTATTGGGTATTTGATGAATGTTGACGCACCCAAACATCTGTTAAGCCCTAATATTGGCTCATTACCCCTTAATTGGGGCATATTACATTAGTAATGTTATTTTATTTATGTCAGCTTTATTCCATTAGTTGTAATTATACCTCCTAGTCTCCTATATATACCAAGGAGACATTTTCAT
>ML797692.1:130568-146871 GCA_009831015.1 Picea engelmannii | reverse complement strand
GCACCTTTACCTAGCCTAACATCTTAATTCAAAACAAAGCTAAATTATATAGAGAGATCCCTCTCTGAAGCTGGAAGGGCTAGATCCCAGCTTTAAAAGTGGTTGGTTAAGGTTACCTTTGTAGATTTCCTCTTTTTCAACCTCTAGGAAATTTACAGAGTGATAACAACACACACAGACACACAGACACACACACACACACACACACACACACACATCTACGTTCATGTCTCTATTTCTCACATAATCTACAACATAATCATTGATTTCAAACTGAAGTTATGCACATTTAATGGATATTTTCTAAAATGAATTTTGATGACTTGGAAGGAAAATGAAAAACTATTGATTATTGAAATTACTAATAAATGGAAAAATTAATAATGAAGAAAGAGATCAATGACTTGTCCATGATAATTTTTGAGACGATGATAACCACATTGATAATTTAATTTACAAACAGTTGGGACCAAACCTTTAATATATATAGTTACCATGTCCAATAATTTGCAATCAAAACATATAATTACCATGACCATGCTTCCATCCAACTCCACCCACCTCATGGTACCCATTATTGAATCAATGGTCCAAATTATTGTTAAAGAGATCGCAACACGTGGGAGAGGGAGAAGACAACGATGGAACTTCGTTCATGGATGTTCTACCGGGAACTATATATATGGGTTTTGATTGTGTGCAAAACCATATATGCAAGTTATATAGAGTTATAGAGATAGTTTGGTTGGGTTATATACAGAGGAGGTAACTCCTAAAATATATTAGGAGATAACATAAGTGGAGATGGAAAAAAGAGGCTCGATGAGAAAGGAGATATCAAACGAGATTGAATAGTCAGAGATAACAAAGATTGTTGATAGCTGTAAATTATGTTATAAATTTTGTTACAAGATCATTCAAAAACAAATACGTAGCAACATTGCAGTTCACATCTAATATATGAAATCACATGTATTTATTCCACTAGCTTGAATTTAATGACCTCAATGAATAGATGTCATAGTTATCTAAGATTAAAACTCTAAACTTCGGTTATCTATGTTTGGAAAAAAATTGCATTATGTGTGTTCGGTGATTAAAACTCAAAACTTAGGTATAACCTATGATTGAAAAAATCGCATTCTATTAGAGCCCCGCTAAAACACATTGAATTGGCCAACCAATCAGATGTGTGATAAAAGTAATTTAAATATTATGAAAAAATAACCATTTCTATAAGCATATGTACACCGTTGGATATCAAGAAAAAAAAATTAGTTAAAGGAAAACTAATGGATGGTCAACGATGAATTAAATGTTATAGTCCTGGCCTGGCCTTTGGCAGGGACTAATAATTTCAACACAAGGACGACCCAAGTCTAATATTAATTGGAAACTTTTGTAAGGAAGCATGGGCAAGAAATGTTGTACCTTCAAAAGACAAGTGTCAAGTCATATCACCCATCAACCCTTTTTCATCTTCCCCTGTTGTAGTATATTTATAAGGAAGCATGGGCAATAAAGGTTGTACCTTCGAAACACAAGTGTCAAGTCACAACACCCATACACCCTTTTTCATCTTCCCCTCTTGTGATATCATGATCTCCTTATTACTTCTCAAAACAACCTTTTTAGTAGATTTATATTATTTTGTATATTCCTTTATGCATGCTTATAACACAAGAACACCATGTAAAACATAAAAATAATACCATAAACTTAACCCACCATAGAAACTCATACACATTCATGGCCTTGGCCTTGAAATCCACACTAAAAATATTTAGTGTGCAATAACATTATTTATACATGGGTCATTTAAAGCCATCAAAATAGATTGAGTACCATCATGTAGCCTCATCATTCAAATAACACATAATTTAGAAGTCAAAATTGAGATATTACCTTTTTCCAAATCTCAAAATCACAAGCTAGATTAGGTTAAAACTCTTGCATACATAAAAGTACGATTCCTCCATGAGCACGAGAAGACCTGTCCCCGGCCCAAAATAACTGAAAAATACATGTTTAAGTATCTCCGCGGGGCCATCGCTTCAATTTGCCAAGGTCAAAGAATTGGCAATGAAAAATTGATAAACTAAAGAAAATAAGTGAGTTGTGTTGAAAACACTTAGTAGGAAACAAAAGAGAACAAGGCTACATGGTAGAAAATACCTGCCGAAGTCTGAATACATAAAAACAATGGGAAAGTCTAAATACATGAAAACAATGCAAGAGAGTAATATATTGTAAATGGTTAGCTAAATTAGCCAAACCAAGTATGAAATTAAATTACATTAAAATTTTTAGTCAAACTAATTTTGAAACTAAATTACATCAAAATTGTAATTTAAGAAAAGTTATAAAATTTTTAGCAACACCCATTTTGAAACTAAATTACATTAGCGATGGAAATTCTAGGTGAAATTTATGTAAATTTTTATTTTGAAAAATGTAAATATTTATTTTAATTTGATTCTAGGTGAAATTCATGTAAATTTTTATTTGGAAAAATGTAAATGTTTATTTTAATTTGACTGAAAAGTGGAACTCTAGAGAGAAGATTTCTCCCGAGTTAACCTACTCCAGAAATAATGGGTTGGTTTTAATAACCAATCAGATTTTAACAAAATGCTTTTAAGTAATTAAAAAAATTAAAAAAAATTATTGTGTAATGTAAAATTTGGGAAAAAATTGTAAAATGTTTGGTCCAGTGTCCATTAATAGGTGGTGAACGCCCTTATTGATAGCTATATACCTATAGGCGACAGGGATAATAAGTACATTTAAATTTTGAAGATAATTGAGAAAAGAAAATAAAGATCATATGACATGTAACACACATTATAGAGAGTTGTAGATGCAATCTAAACGTTTTAGGTTTGGTCCATTTATGAGGATTTGGTTGTTTAGTTTTGTTATAAATATGGTGAGAATGTGTTGAATATGCAAAATGCTTAAGGGGTTTTCAACAGGTTGAATCCATTTATGCATTCAGAAAAAAAATTTAAACAATAAAAAATTGTGATTTTATCCAAATTTATGTCACTCAATTTTGATAAAAAATACCAAAACCTAAAACAGTTAAACAACACTAAAATTATGAAAAAGTTATAATTCTTCAAAATGTCTATAAAAAATTATAAATATACCTCATAATTCTTAATATGACATACCAATTTAAAATATTTTTATATTAAATTATAATATTAATTACTCTAAATATAATATATAAAATATTATAAAAAATAATACACATTCATCAATAATTATTATATATCCATCTACACACAACGTGCTTGCTTACATATACCCAAGAGAGATAGTGACATCTTGCTGACATATATACCCAGAGAGAGATTAGCACACCACAACTTCAATGTATAAATCTAAACATCATCCTTTATCCAAAATTTCCATTCATTATAAACATTAGGTGTTTTATACTTTATAAGTACTACCTTTTCCTTTTACCATGAAATAGTACTTGTGAACATACAAACCTTTACTTTAATTCCTGGTTCGCCTCTCTGGGTTATATAGGATACTTATCATTTTACAACTTAGCATGTCAATCTACAAAGGGACCTCACGTGGCTCGATGCATCACCCCACATACGACCATGTCAGTCCATTTACTACATTGTGATACTTATTCTACCCTAGTCTCGTCGCCTTTATGACTAGAGAGGTAAGTCCGTACGTTAATATCGACCTACCATCAAATAGGTTGCTCGAATTAATGTACTGGGACTGCATTGGGGTTAATGAGAGCATAATAATTCTAAACTCAAAACAACGCCATACCATCCCGTGGGTAATTATTAAACCAGTACGCATGGCAATGGCATTGGCAGGTGTACTAAGCGGAGGACGATTCCTGAATTGAAATTTATCATGATTAGCAAAATCCATCCATCCTTGAATGGAATTTTGAGTTTATCAAGTCAATATTGCACATACTATAAAAAAATAATGGTCGGAGAGGTGGGGGAATGGGTCATTGGTGATTCTGATTGGGCAACCAATAATGTTGAGCAAGAGTCTCATTAGGGAAATTTTGGGTGTAAAATCGTCTCGATAAGAAAAATAATAAAATAATTGTTAAAATAATAAAATAAGTGTAACATACTCATTTTGATCTGCTATTTAAACTTGTAATTATTATGTTTAAAGTCATTTTATTTCAACATGGATATCTCGTTATCATGCCAAGTTGAATTGGACAAATCAAAGATAATGTATATGTATCTTATTTTAATTAATGAAAAATGACAAGAACACGATTGAGGGAATTAGTGCCTATAGGGACAATGATACCACAAGTAGGGAATAGTGAGGGGTCTTGGGGTTCACCTTGCAAATAATTCCAAGGCACCCTTGCCAAAACCAATTTTGAATTTGAAAATGTTTCACTCATTTTCCCTCTAGCCCAAATCATTTAATGAGAAAAATCTAGTTGGTTGAGATGTCTCCTGCACATAATTATGGAAGCATGTGATGGTAGTTGAGAAATCTTCTTAGAAAAAAATGAGAGGTATAGGCTGAGTACAACAACCTAGGAAATTTTGGCTAACTATAGGATACATGGGAATTTGTGATTTCGTGGGGGGGTGCACGAATGGGTAGTGGATTTCACATGCAGATAAGAGAACAAAAAAAATGGGGTTCAAGCATAGTGTATTTGGTAGAGGAAAACTAATCGAATTTCCCTTTATTTGATCCCTATGATTCACGTGGGAGGTGATATGGATTAATGAGAAGTAGGGAAACAAATTATAGCCTCACTAGGTGCACAATAGGCACTATAAGGAAGAGTTCCTTGAGGGACTATGGAGCATCAAAGGTGAATATTTCTCTTGTGTTGTGTTGAGCCAATAGGAGAGGGGTCTAGAGTTGTGGGAACCCTGAGAACCAGTTAGGATTTTCCTTTTGAATTTAATCTTGGAGAGGTTACCAGATTACCCTTACTATATGTGAGCTTATCCCAAAATTCACCCTAGTGGTATCACGATCTAGGTAGGGGGTAGCTAGTTGTAGAAAGGAATGTGTAGTTGAGTCTATGGTTGGGTGGAAAATTGCTCACACTTAGTTAGTTTGTTGGTTTTCTTCCAAATTTAGATAAGTGTCAATACCTTGCTGAGGAACTTGCTTACAATCCATACTATTTATGAATTATGCATGCATTGTTAATGACAAATCTATATGGAAAATTCTAGAAAGAAAAACATATAAACAATAATTGGAATTTTCTATTTGTTGCTCCAAGAATTTCAATTCGTTTTTCCTCTGTATGTTGTTATAGGATTTCTCTCAGAACATATCCTTTTTTCCATGTCTTGGTATATATGTGATGTTTATAAACTATTTTGAATCATATTCTAGATGCATACATTCTTAAGTAACTTCACTTTCCTAGCATGTGTGTTGAATCCTATGAAAGATATAATTGGTTAGTGTGGTATGATAATGGTTATTGTTGGAGGCATGGTGTTATAAGCAACTAGAGGCTTAGCTGAGAGTCAATTAAGGAATTTAAAACTTATAGTCCTAGCATCCTTTTTGCCTACTTGACCTCATGTCTTATAACTAGTGGAATCATTATCTTCGTTGTTTTGATGAGTGGCCTTGCATTCTATTAATGAAACTCATGAGAGTGAATTCTGTGTAGTTTACTTGGAATGAAATTTTTGTGTAAAGGATTGAATGAATTGGTGCAACACCCTGTTTCCCCCAGTCTATAAAAATAACTATATTGGCCGAGAATGGCAAACTCAAAGACATGAATGTTTGATTTGACAGACCTTTTTATAAAAGGTCGATGAATGTAAATTATGTTATGAATATGTGTTACATGGCCACTGGGAGGGGGATGTGCTAAAAGAGACCATGATGGCTAATGAGAGGTGGTAGAAGGGACCTAGAATGGTTGCGTTAACTTCCACCGAGCCAGTACCGTACTGGTTTTACTTGCTCAAAGACCAAAGCAACTCTCTGACCCCAGAATGGATTTCTTGTCAGATTGGTAGGTGGGGAGGCTCCTCAAGAGTTAATGAGGGGATGGGGGTGAACCGCCCATCCCTAACAGCTCCTAGACCTGACCACGGATGAGGAAATTTGTGCCACAGACAATCTTGCAGAGAAAAGGCAAGAGAGGAAGTGTGGTAAAAAGGGAGGAGGAAGAGAGAACGCGTGCGACAGGGATCGCGGGAGAGAACTAGAGAAACTCTGGAAACAGAGGGAGTTTTGAATAGAGGAGAAGGAGAGTAACCTTCATCTTTGACTTTCGTTGAGCTGAAAGTAGAAAATTGAACCTCAAGCATCGTGGTCTAGCTCGGGGGTGGCTAGTGGTAAATCTGTTTGGAGCCACTGAGCCTATGGTTGGGTGGAATCGATCACCCCTCTCAGCAGTCGCGTCACACCTGGTGTTTTCTGATAAGTGTTATGTCTTGTATTTTTGAATCGAATGCATGCTCATATTTATACACTTATAAATGGTTTCTATATGGAAGTGTTTGCCTGTGTTTTGATTTGTAGATAAGGGATACGTTCTTATACTTATATGACCATAATCGGTCTATGTATAGAATGAGTAGGTTCAGAATACGATTCCCTTCCCTTGAGAATTGTCCTATCTACTTGGCTCGCGCTATGCCCTGGTTTAATTTCCCGAAGGCACTTCTCTCGGGAAGTTTCCTCACACTCCAGATTCGAAGTGAGTCCCTCAAAAAGGACTACCATGATAGTAAACCCACGAGTTTACTTTACCCTTACCACCTAATTTATAGCTCGGCGAATTAGGAAGACTTTTACTCAGGTCACCAAGCCTAGGGATAATTTACCCAAGAACCCTGTGAAAGATTTGTTGGAGCTCTATTGCCAGTCGACCTTAACCTTTGCATAGGCAGGAGGGTGGACTTGGCAACGTCCTGAAAATCCTGCAGTATCCAGACCCGTTCATCGACATTTTGACATTTTGATGTTTTGACACCCAGGAAACCAAAGGGCAAGACCCTTCGTTGTTACAAGTCACGAAGTCCCGGTATGCGAAAATTCGAATTAGTTTAGTGTGAATAGGTTTCGGCATTTCAACGTTTCGACACCCGGGAAGCCAAAGGGCAAGACCCTTCGTCATCGCAAGTCGTGAAGTCCCGGTATGCGAAACTCCGAATTAGCTTAGTGTGAATAGGTTTCTGCATTTTGGCATTTCGGCATTTCGACACCCAGGAAACCAAAGGGAAAGTCCCTTCGTCGTTGCAAGTCGCGAAGTCCCGGTATGAGAAACTCCGAATTAGCTTAGTGTGAATAGGTTTTGGCATTTCGACATTTTGGCGTTTCGACACCCGGGAAACCAAAGGGCAAGACCCTTCGTCGTCGCAAGTCGCAAAGTCCCAGTATGTGAAACTCCGAATTAGCTTAGTGTGAATAGGTTTCGGCATTTCGGTGTTTCGGCACCTGGGAAACCAAAGGGCAAGACCCTTCGTCGTCGCAAGTCGCGAAGTCTCGATATGTGAAACTCTGAATCATCTTAGTGTGAATAGGTTTCGGCATTTCGGCGTTTCAGCATCCAGGAGACCAAAGGGGAAGACCCCTCATCTTCGCAAGTCATGAAATCCTGGTTCACGAAACTCCAGGAGGATCTGGACCATCCATTGGAGGAGACGCGTGGTGAGCGGTCAGAGTTCAGGGAAAGCTCCGAAACCCCGTAAGCCATTGGATCTTGTAGGACAACAAGGGGGTTAAGGCTGAGTGTCCTTCAACACCCTTAATCTCAGGAGGGATAGTGACCATCAGATCCAGATCCATGAGGTTCGTTGATCTCCTACACGAATTCCCATATCGGAATTCGGGGATTTGAGTGACAGGATTTCTGGAGTCATTGCATCGTGAACTCCCAGTTCATGAAACTCCTAAGACATCTGGACCGTTGGATCCATATCATCGAGGACCGTCGAATCTCGTACAAGAACTCGCATATCGGATTTTGGGTTTCGGGGTTCAAAGAGTCGAAATACTCGACTCTCTTGCATTTCGAACTCTCAGTTACCGAAATCTTGATACGACCAGGATCGTCGGATCAGGGGGAGATTCGCAACCGTCGATCTCAACGAAGGTACCATATCAGGTTTCAGGGTTTGAAGAGTTGAAGGACTTGACTCTCGGGCATCGCTGAGTCATGAATTGCGAAAGGCGCCTCTTGGCTTGGCCCGGGGTCATAACCGATGATCACATGGAGGTGAAGCCCGCGCTTGGTGCTTGAGTTGTACATGACAGGTTTTCAATGAAAGAACCAGTGGATTGGTTTAGTGAAGGTTCCGACAGGAGGAGCTAGCCTGCGCTAGGACCTCGTAGGAACTTGGGGTTTCTGTCCCTCGAGAAAAAGGAGAAAAAGGTGAAAAATCTATTAGGCTGTAGTGGGTGTGTGAAAAATTGGTATCAGAGCATGGTTACAACACTTGGCCTGCTTGGGCTCATGGACGAGTTGCGAAGAAACTCCATCTAAATTTCTCTTAAAAGGAGTAACTCTCTATCCTAACCCCCCTTATCAAAAGCCAAAGTTAAGAATGAAAATTCCTATTGTGTGTATGCATTTGAAAAATAATAATTATGCTCTGATTGTGAATGAATATAATGTTGACTAACAATAAGTGTTTTGTTGCACAACAAACGAACGATCAACCATGGGAAACTGCAGACGCATAGAATGGTGACGCACCAAGAAGTGGGGGATGGCTCCCACAATAGAGACGAAGAGTCTGACGAAAGGAGAGTGGTAGAAACCCCTCCAGATCTAGTTGAGACTATGAGAAACCACATTGTCAAAATATAGCGCTGCAAGGGTGACAATGAGAGGTTGATAAAAGAGCAAGAGAAGCAAACATACATTAATGCAGTCTTGCTGCAGAGCTTATCCGACATACAAAGACAATTGCAACATGGACCTGACACCAGTCACGTGGACCAACGACAGACAAAGAGAAGTTGAAGCCCACCTGGGATACATAAACGTGGTCCTTTAAGTGGCCACATTGGGAGGAGCACCTCGAGAAAGGTTCACCCTAGAGATAAGGGACAAGTGTCGGTCGATTCCTCTGGAAAGGAAACTAGCGACTCATAGGGATCTTCTAGTAGCATAACTAGTTCTTATTCCCGAAGAAAATGGAAGAAGCGAGATCATTCCAAAAATCATAATCTCGAAGAATTCAAGAAGGCCAAACCACCCTCTTTCGATGATGAAATAAAGAAGGGAGAGGAAGCGAAGGCCTGGATTCTTGGACTAAAGAAGTATTTTAGAGTCCATGACTTCTCAGAAAATTTGAAGGTTCGAGCAGCCACTTTCAACCTGAATGGGAAGGCTTCCATTTGGTGGGAAGACCTTAAGAACTTAAAAGGGATTCACGAAGAAGACCTATCTTGGGAATGGTTTGAGAAATACTTCAGGAAGAAGTATTTCTCGGAAAAGTGTTTCGACGAAAAGACTAAAGAATTCTATGAACTCATGCTGGGGCAACACACCATAGAGGAATATATTAGCAGATTCCTCGAATTACTGAGGTACGTACCCTATATAAAAGTAGAAAAGGCAAAGGTGAAATGATTCATCAGTGGACTACCTAAGGACTATCATAACAGGATTGAGTTTGACGAGCTAAAGACCCTAGAAGATACTATCCAAAAAGAAAGATATTGTTATGAACAACTTGGGCATTGGACAAAACCTTGTGAAGGATGGAAGCAGAAGAATAGTTCGGGATTCCAGAAAAAAGGGGTTTAAATCCCCAAGATTTAAAAAATATAAAAAGGACTCAAGGATGAGCTTCCCAACCCGAAGTGTACACCAGCAGAATTTCCCCTCCCAGAGTGGAAATAAACCTTTTTGATATACCCCAGGAAAGATTGATAACCCGAAGAAAGAACCCTTAAAATGTTGGGGTTGTGGAGAAGAACATCTACTGAGGGACTGCCCGCACTGACAACAGAACAGTCAGATAATTTACAACGTTCAAGAAGCTACCACCGTCAATGACGTGGCCAGGAATATGCCACAAATTTATGCAGCCATGGATAATAAACAAGCTGACCACCAAGCTTTAGTGGTGGAGATGGAAGGTATGATCACCAACCATCTAGTCTCTATTCTAATTGACCCTGGTTCAAATTTGAGTTATATAGACCCTAAGGCTATTGATAATTGTAAATTACAACCACATAAACATGCCAATCCATGGTTGGTATAGTTAGCCACGGGCACCAAAAGAAAGCTAGCGGAGGTCATACTAGCTTGCCAATTCACTATGGGTGAATTCCCCACCCAAGCAACCCTTAACGTATTACCCCTAGGATTGTATGACCTGCTGATTAGTATGGACTGGCTAGCCACATATAAATCCAGACTGGATTGTTACCATAAAACCTTAGAATGTGTAAGTGAAGAAGGAAGAAGGATAACCCTTCAAGGGATCCAAAAACCTATCTCGGTGAGATGAATATCAACCCTTCAAATGAGAAAGTATTGTAGAAAGGGATGTCCACCATATGCAATACAGGTGTTGGAATCAGTTGAAGATGACAAACCAAGCCTCGAAGACCACCCCACACTAAGAGAATATAGATATGTATTTCCGGAAGAGGTACCGGGTTTACCTCCGGGAAGGGACATTGAATTCTCGATAGAAATTGCACTGGGAGCGGTGCCAGTGTCTAGGACTCCCTACAAGATGAGCACACCCAAGCTAGTTGAGATTAAATTACAACTAAAATAAATGATGGACATAGGCTATATCTAGCCCAACGTGTCTCCATGGGGAGCACTAGTCCTATTCATGAAAAATAAATATGGTACCCTCTGACTATGCATAGATTATAGACAACTCAATAAGGTAACCATAAAGAACAAGTACCCCTTACCCAGGATCGATGACCTGCTCGATCAATTGGGAGGTGCTTCCATCTTCTCAAATATTGACTTGAGATCTGGATACCATCAACTCTGAATCAAGGGTGAAGACATCCACAAAACTCTCTTCAGGACAAGTTATGGTCACTATGAGTTTGTGGTAGTACCATTTGGATTGACAATGCCCCTGCCACTTTTATGTGCTTGATGAACAATGTGCTCAGCAAATTCCTAGACAAATTTGTATTGGTTTTTATTGACGATATATTAATTTACTCCAAGAATAGAGAGGAACATGAGGAACATCTTAGACTTGTGCTTCAAGTGCTAAGAGAACATCAGCTCTATGCAAAATTTAGCAAGTGTGACTTTTTCCAGAAGAAAATACATTACTTGGGCCATGTCATATCTGAAGAGGGAGTAGCAGTAGATCCTGACAAGATCAGGTCTATCATGGAATGGCCTACCCCAAAGGACGTTTCGTATATCAGATCCTTTATGGGCTTAGCAGGATACTATAGGAGATTTATAAAAGGATTCTCCAAGATTGGTTGTCCAATCACTTCCCTCCAAAAGAAGGGAGCCAAATTCACGTGGACACAAGAATGTGAAGAAAGATTTCAATCCCTGAAACACCTTCTGACCCATGCACCCGTGCTGAAGATCGCTGATCCCGAAAATGACTTCCTTGTGTGCACAGATGCATGTAAGGAAGGGCTCGGAGGAGTCCTTATGCAAGGAGGAAGTGTAGTTTTCTATGAATCCCAAAAATTGAATGAGCACGAAGTCAACTATGTAACCCATGATCTTGAGCTGGCCGCCATAGTGCATGCCTTAAAAATGTGGAGACATTACCTCCTGGGAAGGAAATTTGTACTTATGACGGACCACTGTGGATTGCGATATTTGTTTGACCAACCAAAGCTCAATGCCAGACAAGCTAGGTGGATGTCCCTCCTTAGTGAGTCTGATTTTGAAATCAAACATGTTAAAGGAAAGGAAAATAAGGTGGCCAATGCCCTTAGTAGAAGTATGAAAACAATTCACCTGGTAGTGGTGAGCACCTGCAAGATGAATGTCAAAGAAAGAGTCAGGAATGCACAAGAAACAGACACATTCCTCCAGACTATGATCTCATACCTGGAGCAAGAACCCACAGGAATAAAGTATGAAGGCTACCAGATGAGAGATGGAGGTATGCTAACTTATAGAAATAGATTGTATATTCCAGACTGTGATGACTTGAAGGGGTTCATAATGGATGAACTACATAAAATACCATATACTGGTCACCCGGGATATCAAAAGATGATCACGGCCACTAGGAAAGAATTCTATTGGCCTGGGTTAAAGAAAGACATAACTAACTATTTAGCTAAGTGCCTAGAATGCCAAAAGGTTAAAGCAGAACACCGACACCCAGCAGGATTATTACAACCTCTATCAATCCCGGAATGGAAGTGGGAAACCATTTCCATGGACTTCATCACCGGATTACCAACATCGACCAAACATAATGACACCATCATGGTAGTGGTGGATAAATTGAGCAATTCCACCCATTTTATCCCCATCAAATAGACTTGCAAGGCAATATATATCGCCAACATATTCATGAAGGAGATATTCAGACTACATGGTATGCCTAAAGAGATCGTGTCTGACAGAGACATGAAATTTACTTCCAGCTTTTGGAAATCCTTGATGGTTGGTATGGAGACCAAATTACTGTTTAGCACAGCCTATCATCCTCAAAGCGACGGACATACGAAAAGAGTGAACCAAATATTGGAAGACATGCTAAGAATGCATGTAATGCATCAACCCAAGAAGTGGGAAGATTACCTGCCACTGGTGGAATTCGCCTACAACAACGACTACCAAGAATCCCTGAAGATGAGTCCTTTCGAAGTCCTCTATGGTAGACCGTGCAACACTCCAGTCAGTTGGAGTAATCCTGTAAACAAAATTACTATTGGACCTGACATGCTGAAAGAAATGGAACAACAAGTGATTCAGATAAAACAGAATATGAAGGTTGCTCATAACAGACATAAAAGTTACACCGACCAAAAGAGAACTCCAAGAGAATTCAAGATGGGAGACCATGTATATCTTAGAGTTAGGCCCAGGAAGAGTTCCCTGAGGATGGGAGCTTGTGCCAAGTTGGCACCTCAGTATTGCGGACCCTTTGAAGTTCTATATAGAGTGGGACCTGCAGCCTATAGGCTAGCACTTCCTCCCACAGTAAAAGCACATAATGTTTTCCATGTTTCATTATTGAAGAAATATGTACATGATTCTAATCATATAATTGACTGGCCCGTGATCCAGGTGGAACCGGAGGGAGAATTCCTGCCAAAACCTCAATGCATACTGGACAGAAAGGAAACCCCACTAAGGAACTGAACCATTGCATAGGTCAAGGTGCAGTGGAAACATTTTGGTCCAGATGAGGCTACCTGGGAAATGGAAGATGCCATGAAACATGCAAATCCGATTTTGTTTACTTCTGTACATACACATCATATTGATAGATAGAACATCGAGGATGATGTTCCTTTAAGGGGGAGGGAATTGTAACACCCTGTTTCCCCTAGTCTGTAAAAATAACTATATTGGCCAAGAACTATGGCAAACTCAAAGACATGAATGTTTGATTTGATGGACCTTTTTATAAAAGGTCGATGAATGTAAATTATGTTATGAATATGTGTTGCATGGATGTTGGGAGGGAGATGTGCTAAAGGAGACCACGATGGCTAATGGGAGGTGGTGGGAGGAACTTGGAATGGTTGCGTTAACTTCCATCGAGCCAGTACCGTATTGGTTTTACTTGCTCAAAGACCAAAGCAACTCTCTGACCCCGGAATGGATTTCTCATCAGATTGGTAGGTGGGGAGGCTCCTCAAGAGTTAATGATGGGATGGGGGTGAACCACCCATCCATAACAACTCCCAGACCTAACCGCGGATGGGGAAATTCGCGCCACACACAATCTTGCAGAGAAAAGTCAAGAGAGTAAGTGTGGTAAAAAGGGAGGAGGAAGAGAGAACGTGCGTGATGGGGATCACGGGAGAGAACTGGAGAAACTCTAGAAACACAGGGAGTTCTGAACAGAGGAGAATGAGAGTAACAGTCATCCTTGACTTTCGTTGAGACGGAAGTAAAAAATTGAACCTCAAGCATCGTGGTCTAGCTCAGGGGTGGCTAGTGGTAAATCCGTTTGGAGTCACTGAGCCTACGGTTGGGTGGAAACGAGCATCCCTCTCAGCAGTCGCGTCACACCTGGTGTTTTCTGATAAGTGCCATGTCTTGTATTTTGGAATCGAATGCATGCTCATGTTTATATGCTCATAAATGGTTTCTGTATGGAAGTGTTTGCCTGTGTTTTGGTTTGGAGACAAGGGATACATGCTTATACTTATATGGCCATAATCGGTCTATGTATAGAATGAGTAGGTTCAGAATACGATTCCGTTCCCTTGAGAATTGTCCTATCTACTTGGCTCACACTATGCCCTGTTTTAATTTCCCGAAGGAACTTCTCTCGGGAAGTTTCCTCGCACTCTAGAGTCAGAGTGAGTCCCTCGAAAAGGACTACCATGATAGTAAACCCATGAGTTTACTTTACCGTTACCACCGAATTTATAGCTCGACGAATTAGGAAGACTTTTACTCAGGTCACCAAGCCTAGGGATAATTTACCCAAGAACCCTCTAAAATATCTGTCGGAGCTCTATTGCCCGTCGACCTTAATCTTTACATAGGCAGGAGGGTGGACTTGGCAACATCTTGAAAGTCCCAGAGTATCCAGACCCGTTCATCGACATTTCGACATTTCGGCGTTTCGACACCCGTGAAACCAAAGGACAAGACCCTTCGTCGTCGCAAGTCGCGAAGTCCCAATATGCGAAACTTCGAATTAGCTTAGTGTGAATAGGTTTCGGCATTTCGGCGTTTCGGCACCCGGGAAACCAAAGGGCAAGACCCTTTGTCATTGCAAGTCGCGAAGTCCTGGTATGAAAAACTCCGAATTAGCTTAGTGTGAATAGGTTTCATCATTTCGGCATTTCGGCACCCGAGAAACCAAAGGGAAAGACCCTTTGTCGTCACAAGTTGCAAAGTCCCGGTATGTGAAACTCTGAATTATCTTAGTGTGGATAGGTTTCGACATTTCGGCATTTCGGCACCCGGGAAACCAAAGGGAAAGACCCTTTGTCGTCGCAAGTCACAAAGTCCCAGTATGCGAAACTTCGAATCAGTTTAGTGTGAACAGGTTTCAACATTTCGGTGTCTCGGCACCCAGGAGACCAAAGGGGAGGACCCCTCGTCTTCGCAAGTCATGAAATCCTGGTTCACGAAACTTTGGGAGGATCTGGACCGTCCATCGGAGGAGACGCATGGTGAGTGTTCAGAGTTCGGGGAAAGCTCCAAAACCCCGTAAGCCATTGGATCTCGTAGGAAAACAAGGGGGTTAAGGCCGAGTGTCCTTCAACGCCCTTAAGCTTAGGAGGGATAGTGACCATTAGATCCAGACCCATGAGGTTCGTTGATCTCCTACACGAATTCCCATATCGAAATTTGTGGATTTGAGTGACAGGAGTTCTGGAGTCATTGCATCGTGAACTCCCAGTTCACGAAACTCCGAAGAGATTTGGACTGTTGGATCCATATCATTGAGGACTGTCAGATCTTGTACAAGAACTCGCGTATCAGATTCAGGTTTCGGGGTTCGAAGAGTCAAAATACTCGACTCTCTTGCATTTCGAACTCCCGATTAACGAAATCCCGATACGACCAGGATCGTCAGATTAGGGGGAGATTCACAACCGTCGATCTCAATGAAGTGACCATTTCGGGTTTCATGGTTTGAAGAGTCGAAGGACTTGACTCTCAGGCATCGCTGAGTCACGAATTGTGAAAGGCGCCTCTTGGCTTGGCCCGAGGTCATAACCGATGATCACATGGAGGTGAAGCCCGCGCTTGGTGCTTGAGTTGTGCACGATGGGTTTTCAATGAAATAACCAATGGATTGGTTTAGTGAAGGTTCTGACAGGAAGATCTAGCCTACGCTAGGACCTTGTAGGAACTCGGGGATTCCGTCCCTTGAGAAAAAGGAGAAAAAGGCGAAAAATCTATTAGGCTGTAGTGGGTGTGTGACAATTGGAATGATAAAACATGGTAAGATGTTATTTACAATCCTATGACTATTCACACTTAGAATATTGGTATGAGAAATGTCATTTTCTCCCTCAATCCCTTCAAAGAATAAATTGTTGTAGGTTGAGGATTTGTCTTAGAGAGAACCATGTGATGCATTAGCATGAGGAATTCTTCTTGTTTTGATATATTTTGGAAATATGTGTGCTTTCTTTGTGATCCTTTATTCTTTATATATATATA
>ML797692.1:97123-130518 GCA_009831015.1 Picea engelmannii | reverse complement strand
GATGAAAATTTGAAAAAGTAATTGCATTTGAATTGACAACAGTAAACTAGGCACAAACTTCAAAAAACAAAATTATAAATAAAATATTTCCTTTCCAATTATTTAAAATGTTAAAATTAAATGAACAACCATATAGATAAATTGAAAATTTAATAGAAGCTAATAATAAACATACTTTGTAATTTCAAATATAACATTTTGATGGGTTTTATATACATTAATAATAACATAAATTCATAACAACTGGACCATGTTTTCTTTGGAGAAATTTCTAAGTGTTAAAAATAACAATATAAAAATTTAGACACAATCACAAAATCAAACATTTTTGTGAATACCCATATAAGAGAGGATGTAAACTATGTATCAATATGATACATGAACATTGCATCTTATATTCATATTTTGAGTACATGTAACTTCCCCCAGCCCAATCGAGGAACATTAAGGTGCGAAATACTCTTAAAATTAATTTTTTTACAACCAATTCAATTTCATTTACCTTCCAACTACGATTTACATACATATTTAAATGTTGTTTATTACCATAAATTAGATGTATCTATAACATGATAAAATAGACATGAAATTCAACTAATAAACAAACATAGTAGCATTTAAATTCTTCTCAAATTCACATAGTGTATGCACAACAATTTATTTCATAAATACAAAATAGAAAATAGATAAAACACTTATCTTTCAAATCAGTTTTGCAACCAACTACCTGGGATGAACGTTCCACCCAACCATAGACCTGTTGTTCCAAATATCAACAACAAGCCACCCTCGAGTTGAGGCTAGTAATCTACAAAATAGGGTGGTCTCTCCCTATAAACTCATAGCTTAGATATCCCACAACCCATTGATATTCTCCTACAACTATCTCGATTTTCCACTGGCTCTCTTCCTCTTGACCTTCCCAACCCAAGGAATGTACCCCTCCACTGATATTAGTCCCTCGGGCATCCCATTTTTTTATCATGGTCTATCTGACACAATTAAGTAGGAATCTCTTAGGTGGGAACTCAAGGGAGATTTCCGCTAGGAAAAAATATCAACAAACAACAACAAGCACTTGTTGTTACAGTGAAACTCACATATAATTTCACTCTTCTGGCCTAAAACCTTGGATCTTCAGTATTCATCTCTAAAACAATCTATATACACTCCAACATGCTCTAGAATTTTACCTCCATGGATGTTCCAGTTCCATGCTCTCTTCTTTCTCTCTCCTTATTGCTTCATGCACAAAAACTGATTCTCTAAAACTATTGTGTTGCCCATACAAATTTCCTCTCCTTTGGCTTGCTTGATTGAATCACACACTTCCCCAAGATGATTGTACTCATCCCCCCATGCTCCCAATAACTATGGGATGTGACCACTCACACTCACCCTCTTACATGTATTGAATTATTGACTTTGGTAACACTCAATAAAAAATTAGAAGGTTCATATGTCAATAGAAAATTTAGGAAAATGGGTTGAATTAATATACATGGTTAATCCCCCCTTGGACCCTTATAAGACATTCTCCTAGACCCTCCCTTCTCTTATCGATTAGTTCAACCCACATCTCTTCCCATGTCCCCTTACTAGCTAGCATCACATTTTATTATTGACATTTAGAAATACAATTCATTTATTACATTGTTTGGTTGCAACCGCATATTATATCTACATTAAACATTAATTAAATTGGGGATTATAGTGGGGATGTTACATTCCCCCTCCCCTACAATTATGCATTGTCCTTGGTGCACACTATGATGATATACAAATATGAAAATTTACATCACAATACTTAGAAAACAAAATTATCCACTTTCACAACTCCAACAACAGTTTAAACCACAATCTCTTATTCCTCTCAACTTGCCAACCTAAGGAATGCACCATTCATTTATCAGGGATAATCCAAGGAATGTACCATTCATTTATAAGGATTAACCCAAGGAATGAGCCATTCTTTTATCAAGGTCTCCAACATAGTTGGCTAGGACTTTGAGATGTGGTTTCAGAACTCTAGTTGCTCAAAATGGAGTCTTGCATTATGTTTTATTCAAAATTTTCAAAACATTGTGGGTATTTTTCCTGCAAGGTTTCTTCATGCTCTCATGTAGAATCTTTAGGAATGTAGTAGGTCCATTTAACCTTTATGGTTAAGAACCAATTATCAAAATAACATAAATAACTTAGAATAAGTACTCAACGCCTTGACAAAGAGAGAATTTCAAATACTAAGCCTCTTCAAGGGGGCTACCTCCTTTTACACCACATAAATTTACAAATACAAGATGATTCCAAATGAAAAAGGTCTCCTTGGTATATAATATAGGAGAATAGGAGGTACAATTACAACTAATGGACATAAGACGACATAATTAAAATAACAATACTAATGTAATATGCCCCAATTAAGGGTTAATGTACCACTATTTAGGGCTTAGCATGCCCCTCCCCTTCAGACAAGTGTTTTCCGCAACGCTTGAGTAATTCTGGATGCTTCTATATAAAATATGCATCTTCCCAAGTGGAATCTTTAGTAGGTAGTTTCTTTCACTTAATGAGATGCTCTGAAATGGATCTATTCCTCAGCAAGTGAATTCTTGTGTTAGTGATAGCTTTAGGTTCTAATATGATTTTTCCTTCCTCCTCAAATTCTGGAAATATATTTTTAACTGGAATCTTGTCACCTATAACCTTATTTAAGCATGAAACATGGAAAAATAGGTGTACTCGCGAAGATGCATGCAACTCCAATTTGTATGCCATAGTACCAAGCTTTTGCAACACCTTATAAGGGCCATAGTACTTTGGTGATAATTTATTATCCTTCTTATATTTCTTGAGGGACATCTGTTTGTATGGTTGTAGTCTTAAAAATACCCAATCCCCTACTTCAAAACTTCATTCACTACGATTTTGATCTATTTTTTGTTTCATGTGATTATGTGCCATGGTCAGGTTGTCCTTTAAGAGTTGGAGAATTTGTTTTTGATGCTTGATGTGATCTTCCACTTCTTGAACACTAGATTTTTCTTTTAGAGAAGAAATGATGGACGGTGGGTGATATCCATAGAGCGCCATAAATGGTGTCATTTTTGTTGCAATATGAAAGGAAGTGTTATACCACCATTCTTCCAAGGGTAACCACTTGAACCATTGTGTTTGTTTATCAGAGAAAAATAAACGAAGATAGCCTTCCAGACATTTTTTCACTATCTCAGTTTGTCCATCAGGTTGAGGATGATAAGATGAGCTATGAGCGAATTGAGTACCCAAACAAGAAAATAATTCTGTCCAAAAATGTCTAGTGAAGTTGGGATCTCTATCACTTATAATAATGTTTGGGCTTCCATGTAGCTTTTGAATCGTCTCCATGAATGCAGTGGAAACTATATTGGCTTTGAAAGGGTGAGAGAGTGCACAAAAGTGTGTGTACTTGACCAGTCTATCAACAATCACCATAATGACTCTCTTTCCTTTAGACTTCGTTAAAACTGTGATGAAATCCATGGAAACCTCCTCCCAACGCTGACTTGGGATGGCTAATGCTTGTAAAATACCTGGGGTCTTAATTGTTTCCACCTTATTTTGTTGGAGAACCAAACATTTTGCCACAAACCTTTGAACATCAATTTTAAGGCCGTCCAAAAACAATTCCTTCTTGACCCTGTGATATGTTTTCAAAAATCCCGAGTGCCCTCCTACCAGAGAGGTGTACAATTCCAAGAGTACCTTTTGTTTGAGTTGGGAGTTCTTACATAAATATAAGCAATATTTGTACCACATTGAATCATTTTTCCATGTAAATGTATCTGATGCACTGGAATCCTGTTGCAACCTTTCAATGAGAGTCCACACTTTTTCGTCATTCTTCTATTCATCCCTTGCTTCTATTATCGAATCAGGTTGGATGACTGAGATAGCACAGAGAAAGGCCTCAACATATTCATCCTTTCTTGAGAGTGCATCTGCCACAACATTTTTCTTTCCTTTTTTGTAGATGATCTCAAAATCATAACCCAACATCTTGGTCACCCATTTTTGTTGTTCTTCCGAAGATAGTGTTTGTTCCAAGAAGTATGTAAGACTATCATGATCTTTTTTGACCTTGAAGTTCCTACCTATTAGGTAAGGGCGCCATTGCTTCAATGCATGCATTATTTCCATCATTTCCTTATCATAAATGGGTTTGTGTAAGTCCTTTCCCTTGAGTGGTCAAATTTCAAAAGAAAGGGGCCTTCCTTCTTACATTAGAACATCACCAATTCCATTTCCCAAGGCATCAAATTCCACAATAAAGGATTTTTTGAAGTCTGGTGTGGTCAAGATAGGATATTTAGACATTGCCTCTTTAAGTTGTTCAAAATCTTTTGTTTCCTATGGAGTCCATGAAAATGCATTCTTCTTAGTTAATTCTCTTAAATGTGTTGCTATTCTTCCATAGTTTCGAACAAACTTGTGGTAGTAACCTGTTAAACCCAAAAATCCTTTAAGATTCTTCAATGTTTTTGGAATCGACAAGTCCATCATGGCCTTAATCTTGTTAGGGTCTACCTTGACACCTTCATGAGATACAATATGACCTAAATACTCTACCTCCTTCACCCCATAGAAATATTTGGATGGTTTGGCATATAGTTGTTGCTCCTTTAGTAGCTGTAGCACCCTGTCAACATGTCAAACGTGATCCTCCCAAGACTTGCTATAGATTAGTATATCATCAAAAACTACTAACACAAATTTTCGAAGGAAGGGATTGAAAATGGAATTCATCAACCCTTGGAATGTTGAAGGTGCATTCGTAAGGCCAAAAGGGATGACCAAAAATTCATAATGGCCTTCATGAGTTCATAATGATGTTTTCGGGATATCTGCTTCCTTCATTCTAATATGATGATACCCTAAATGGATATCTAGGGGAATATATGGCTTAGATGTTTGAACATCTAGTGAGCATAGTTGTAAAATTACACCCTGATGCCCCTTTTTCAATAATTTTTTCATGCCATTAGAGCTAATCACCTTACTGGGTTTCCCTGTAATACCCCTTAGCTCAATTTCCTTTCCTTCCAATGAAAATTTCATGAAAAGTTCTTGAAAATTAAAATCCATTGTTCCCAATTATTTTAACCATTGGACTTCTAGTACAACATCAAAACCACCCATGGGTATAGAAATTATTGGAATATTCATTACAGATTCCCCCATAGTAAGATTGATATTATGGAATTTTCCTGAGCAATTGATAGTTCCTCCATCTGCAATCATTACTTGAAACTCCAGTGTTGGATATATAAAGAAATTGAGAGCTTTGGCTAATTTATAGTGAATGAAATTATGAGTGCTATCAGAGTCAATTAAGACTATTAAATTTTTATTTTTGATATATCCTTCGATATTGAGGGTTTGAGGAGTGTTAGTTCCAGCCTATGCATTACATGATATGGTGGGAGTCAGCTCTTCAGAAAAAATCTCTTCTACGTTTTCATCTTGAGAAGGTTCTTGTTCTTGTTCTTGTTCTTCTTCCTCTTCACAATCTATGTAGAATAATTTCTTCTCACCACGCTTATGTCCCTTACTGTACTTTCTATTACAATTAAAGCATAAACCATTTGCTTTTATTTCCTCAAATTGTTGAGGTGTCAACCTTGTCGGTTGAGGTGTTTTAGAAGAAGGAACATTATTATCTCGATAGATGTTAGGGGTGGTCCTTCTAGTATCCATATCCATATTTTCACTTTCAACATTTCTAGCCACCCTGAATGCATTCTCCAATGATTTGGGTTCCCAAAGGTGAACCTCATGTTGAATTTTATCCTTTAAAGTTCCTATGAATACATCAATCAGGTGCTCATATGGAATATCCATTACCTTTATATTCAATATTTGGAAGTTCTCAATGTGCTCTACGACTGAACTCTTTTGCTTGAGATTTATCAATTGGATGAAGAAGGTATTTCTCCTTGTATCCTCATAGCTTGTTATCGTTTCTTTCGTGAAAATTTTCTAAGTGACAAGTGATTTGTGAGAGAAAAGCCATCGATGCCACACAAATTTATTGTGTTCTAAATATAAAGATGCAATTCACACCTTTTGTGTGTGTGGCACATCATGTAGATCAAAGAACTGCTCCATATGGAGTATCCATGTGATTGGATCCTTGCCATCAAACTTCCTCATATCAATCTTCGGAAAGTGGTTGATCTTCAACCCAAAGTTGGAGTTTCTCTAGTCTTGATTCATCTTCCTTGTGTCTTCATCATGAATTTCATGGGATACATTTTCACTTTCAGGTGGCCTCTCTATTAGAAAATTTTTCAATCCTTCCATGTTCTCCCTTTTTAAACCATCCATCTTAGTATCCATTATTGCTTCCAACTTAGTTTCAGTTGAATCCATCATCCCTTATAGTTCATCTTTTGTTACCGCCTTCTTTTGTAAATCATTTATGTCCCTGTGCATTTCTTCAACTTCATCAAGAGTCCAAGTAGGATTGTTTGAAGGCTTATTTGGTGTAGAAGTTCCCTTATTTGGTGGCATGTTGGCCAAGTATCACTGCAAGGTAGGAATTTCTAATTGTCTTAGGAAGAGGTCCTCACAGACAAGGGAGTGTTAGGTGTTATAAATCTCTAATATACATGTAGGGTCCAACAATAGTACTCAAACCAATATCTCAGAGAACTAACTAAGGATTCTTGACCATGCGCTTAGCCATACTATCCCACTACCCAGGTATTAGAGAGTGATCTCCCCGAGTGTTGTTCTCAGTGTACTATATCAACAAGACAACAACAAGGTTTACTCGATAAGTCTTAGGATTCTAGGGGGTCTCCCGATATACACAAGGTACGTGGGAGCTCAAATCCATAGTAGTGTTTTCTAATGAGAAACCGTTCAAAAGGGGACTTCCGATATTCTCTAGGTAAGTGGAAGAACCACAGAGTCCCCGAGTTGTAGAGCTAACAAGTAACGACAAATCTTACATTTAGAGACACTAGAATACATCTATACCTAAAAATCCCTAAGATTCTCTCAAATTTATGCGATACTCCTTTTATCCCACTTTATTATATCTTTTGAATCACCCCAATTGAATCTTATAGTCAAAAGATATGTAAATTTCCAAAAACAAATGCACCTTTTAAACCTTGATTTGGAGGTGGTTCTTCTAGACAATCTTTCTTTTTCTGTATCTCCAAAAAATTGTCCCTTCTGCATCTGAAATTTTGTTATGTAGTTCTCTGATATGTCTTCTATTCCATGCCATAGGTATGACCAAAATTGTATTTTCCAAGTGGAAGTTATGGTAACTTCCCCACACCTTCCTAATTTTTGGCCCATCCAAGAGAGTGTACTTGTAAAGCGTGCCAAGAGAACAATATATTTTATTTGATTCTGAAACTTGCACCAAAACTACTACAGACTGTTCACTATCCAATGCAACTTGTCTCACTTAAATTGGATACTCACTGAAGTATATGTCACTATTTTACCCGGAACACCTGTTTGAGACTAGTCAACTACCCTATCTTACACAGGGTGTATCTACAAATGTAGGATGAGGCGGAAGCTAATTTTTTTTTATCACAAATACCTTGATAATTTATATGAATATACTCTAAGTTTCAAGGTCTAAAACGTCACATAATTTTTTCTATAGCGCAACTTCCGCAATGACTAAATTACAAATGATTCCAGAACCCGATCTTACATAGGATATATCTCCGAAAGTATAAAGCCTTAGAAGATGAAACTTTAACCCCAAGTACCTTGATTTATCTACTAAATATCCTCCAAGGCGTTACATCTGAAATGTCGTAGAAAAAAAATTATATTGAAAATTCCAAGGTGTCTCAGATGCAACAATAACACCCCAATACCTTGAGCTCTGATACTAAATGTTAAGAACCAATTATCAAAATAAAATAAAAACCTTAGAATAAGTACTCGACGATTTGAAAAAGAGACAATTTCAGATAATAAGCCTCTTCTAGGGGGGAACCTTCTTATACACCTCATAAATTTACAAATACAAGATGATTCCAAATGAAAAGGTCACCTTGGTATATATATGAGACTAGGAGGTACAATTACAACTAATGGACCCAAGCTGACATAAATAAAATAAAAATACTAATGCAATATGCCCCAATTAAGGGGTAATGTGCCACTATTTATGGCTTAACAATTACCATCCCTATGGCTTTGTTCCTGAGCACTTTGACTTTCTGATCCAGGATGTGTACTGGTTCTACCCGGAAATCCCCTTTGTGCTCCACCTGAATCACATTCCAATCAATTATGTGGTTAGGTTTAGGCACATATTTATTTAATAATGACACATTAAATACATTATGCACTCTCATGGATGTAGATAATGCTAGCATGTATGCAACTAGCCCTATATTTCCTAATATTTGAAAAGGTCCACAATATCTTGCTGCCAGCTTTGGAAAACTTCCTAATATTAGCGATCTTTTCTTTGATTTCACTTTTAAGAACACATTTTTGCCCACTTTGAAATATCGAAACACTCTATTATTGTATGCATGACATTTCTACCTATCCTAGGTAGCTTTTAAATTCTACTTGATCTTTTCAATATGCTCTTCCATTTCTTTTAACAAATCTGGCCCAACAACTGCTTTGTCTACTAGATTATCCCAACTCACTGGTATGTTATACTTTATACCATACAATGCTTCAAATAGAATCATTTTCAATGAGGATTGATACCCATTATTGTAAGAAAATTCAACTAAATGAATATAATCTTCCCACTTTGATGGCTGGTCCATCACATACATTCTAAGCATGTCCTTCATTATTCTGTCAACTCTCTCTATTTTCCCATTGGACTTTGGGTGATAGGTTCTACTGACATTTATATTTATCCCAAAGACTTTGAACAAAATATTCTAAAAATTTGAAGTAAACTTTAGATATCTATATGAAACTATTTCCTCAGGCACCCCATGTAGCCTAACAAATTCTTTCATATAAATTTCTGTAATATTTGCTTGTATTTTGTATTCACTGGAATGAAATGTGTTTCCTTTGTCTATTTATCCACCACCACCATGATGTAATCATGTTGCTTTACTATTATGGGTAACATTGTAAGAAAATCAACCGTAACTACTTCCCACTTCCATTTCGAAATGGGTAATGGATGCAATAACCTCACTGGAAGCATGTGCTCTGTCTTTACCTTCTAACATTGTAGACATATGGATATGTAATTAGCCACTCCTTTCTTCATTCCTAGCCAAAAGTATTGGCTTCTCATAGCTGCAATTTTCTTCTGATATCCTCGATTTCCAACATATGACACATTGTGCATTTCCTTTAGCACTACATTTTTCAATTCATTAGAATTCAATACATATACTTTTCCTTTGTACATGAGAATTCCATCTTCTTTCAACTCATAATAATTAATTTTTTGCTGAAAATTTCTCTATTGTAATGTTTCTTTTATGCTGAAATATTGCTAATATGAATTTGATGTTGCAGTAATTTTATCTTTTAGATCAATCCTATACATCATAATGGATGCAATATGCACTTCATGAGATGTCCTGATGAGTGCATCAACCACTTAATTTTCCTTTCCCTTTATATGCTTAATTTCAAAGTCATATTCACTTAGAAATTCACACGATTCAAACCATATAAAGGGAAAGGAAAATCTTAGATATTCAAACTTTGAAGTATCTCTTCCTGAGACTTCATAATCCTTTTATTATCAGCTCTATAGCTCTTCAATTCTCTATGCAGGCTTCTCATAGTCATAAGCTCGTATCTGTCCCTTCTCCCAGTAGACCATGTCTCAGTATTACCCATGCTGACATGAAGACCTTTGATCTCCTCCTCATGGATGTAAGATCCCTAATCATATTCTATGACTCTAGTCCTCATATAAGAACCAAAGTTACTTTCATGTACCTCTAATTTTGTAACAAATGTGCATGTAATAATCATTGTTAGAACATCCATAGCATAAAAAATTTCATCAATTAGAATACATGTTACTCTTTATCCAGATTTATGAAGGACACAATGCACAAAATCAAAATATGTTTCCTGTGTTGGGTTGTTATATTATTTGCAGTGAAAGTCGAGTAAAGTTGGATTGACTAAAGGTGATAGTCGAAGGTCGAGGTGGATTGAACAGAAAAATTCGAAGTTGAAGTAATTGACATCAAGTCGAAGAGGTCAACTGACAAGAGGTCGACGGGTGATCATGTGGCAACTGATTGAAGACCAATTGAAGGTTGACTAATAATCCGAATGGAAGTTGACTATAACAAAATCTCGAGATTCATGGGATTTTTATCCAATGATCCGCGTGGATCTGTAACCATTTTGGACACCTTTATTTAGGGTTTTTCCTGCTATAAATCCTATAAAAAAGGCATGTTGTAATCGTATTAAAATTATATTGTTATGATATTCATGCTAATCTTTAGTAGCAGGTTATTTTTTATGTAGATGTAAGCCAAATTGACAACATCGTTTCTCTTGTGTAAAAGAATAGGATATGATGTCGATTGTGTCTTAGGTGTAGAACAAGGTTGGGAATGTAACATTTTATTCTGAATGAATAAGACAATGAGAGATAAATACACTCAAATAATGTTGGTTTTCCCATTTGGGTATCCAGGGTAAAATCTCTATGTACTATGTGTTTTGTTTGTCATTTAATTTCTAGCTTAAATATTTCTTCCTCTCTTTTGTTAGGTTTAGTGTGGAACTATAATTTTCTAACATGTGGTGTCAGATATTGGTTTAAAAACCTTGGATATGAGATAAACCCTAGGTTCAATAAGAGTCATAAGTGAGATATATTTAAATTTGTGCTTAAAGAAGGGAAAGTAGCTCGAGAATAGACATAAAAAACTTCAATGGAAAGAATTTTGAGCTTTGGAAGCTTAAAATTGAAGATCTCATTGTAGATCGAGAATAATGGGAAGTAGTATGTCCAGGTACCATTCCGACAGGTATGTCAAGGGAAGAATTTGAAAAACGCAAGAAAGGTAAATGAGCACGATTCGACTATGTCTTGCAGATTTGGTGTTGTTGAATGTCTCAAGTGAAAACTTAACTAAGAAACCGCGGGACAAGTTCGGAAGCTTGTACGAGTCGAAATACCTGGTAAATACGTTGTTCCTTAGAAAGAAACAATACATTTTGAGGATGAGTGAGGGAAGTTCATTAACTAATAATTTAAATGATTTTAATACCATAATAAGCCATTTATCTTTTGTGGATATCAAAATCATTGAGGAGGATAAATGCATTAGCCTATTATGTTTTTTTCCAGACTCCTGGAATATCTTAGTCATGGCTATAGGGAGTAATTCAACATCATTAGTGCTAGAAGTCATAGTTGCATCTCTACCGTTAGAATAAATGAGAAGGAAGAACATGGAAGGATTAACCAAATATTCCCTAATGGTAAGAGGTCGATAGGTTGACAGAGATAAAGGAAAATTCTTCAGTAGAAAGTCTAAGTCAAAGGGTATATCTAAATCCAATGTTCATTCGAGAAGAAGATGCTGGAAAATAGGTAAGGTTGGGCATTATAAAATGGAATACAAGTCAAAGGAAATGGAAGTTAGTATAGGATCTGATGAGAAGCATTCAACTGAGAGAAAGACTACTTGAGATAAAGGAGGCGATGTGTATCTGACGTCGACCAATATACATTCATATCAAGATTTTTAGTTGATTGACTCAAGAACATCCTATCATATGAAACCACATAGAGAATGGTTCTACAAATATGAATGATATGAAGGAGGAGATGTGTTCTTGGGGGACGACTCGACAACAAAAATTGTTGGACGAGGAAGAGTCTAACTGATACTACGGGATGGGAGGAGTAGAACCATTTTGGGGGTGTTACATATTCTAGGTTTGGAAAGAAACCTGATATCTATCAACAAGATGAGTGATGTAGGAGTACACACTCTATTTCAGAAGGATACATGTAAAATGGTCAGAGGTGTGATGGTCTTAATGAAAGGATTTTGGATTGGAACTCTATAGAAGTTATTAGGGAATATCGACTCAATTGGATTCAACAACATTTCTATTCCATAAGTCGACTCAAATTCGACTCGACAAGACTCAACTTGGGCTGAGTCAATTCAAATCGACTCGAAAAGTATTATTCAAGTTGAACCAACCATGCTATGACATGAGAGGATGGGACACATTGGATAAAAAGGACTTAGAACTATGCACAACAAAGTTATGGTCGAATATTTTCTTGAATGTAATTTAGAAGTCATATTTTTTGAACATTGTATATATGGAAAAAAAAGTCGGGTGAGGTTCCCATTTGGAGTGACAAGGGAAAAGGGGATTCTAGAATTGGTTCATAGTGATTTGTTTGGCCATGTTCCATTTCGTTCACATGGTGGAACCCTGTATTATGTCTCCTTCATAGATTATTTTTCCAAGGGATATATTTCCTGATGAAGAAATCATAGTTTTTCAAGAAATTCAAATAGTTTAAGTCTCTTGTGGAAAACTAGATAGATAAGAATATTAAGGTGTTGAGAACTGGAAATGGTGGTGAATTTTGTGGAAAACATTTTGAGTAGTTATGCAAGAAATGTGTCATAGAACACCAAAATACCACACCATGTACTCCATAGTAAATTGGAATTTCTAAAAGAATGAACAGAAAATTGATGGATAAGGCAAGGAGCATGCTTAGTGGTGTTGGGCTTGCATAAGAATTCTGGGTAGAGGCAGTTGACACTGCAATATATATGGTGAATATGTCTCCTTTGTCTAAATTAGTCGACTCGAATACACATGAGGTATGTTCTGGTAAGAAGCCTTTGCTTTCACATATCAAAGTATTTGGATGTGATGAATTTGTTCATGTTCCTAAGGAAAAGAGGCACAAGTTGCATAAGAAGGAAGTCAAGTTTATTTTCATTGAATACAAAGAAGGAATGAAAGGATATAAGCTATGGGATCCTGCATCAAGAAAAAATGTGTACAATCAATATGTGGTGTTCAGATAAGTTGTATGGAAGTCCGAGTCTGAAGTGGTTCAAACATAGAATAATATAGAGAAGGTGATGTCTGAATTGAGGAACGAAGAAGAAGATGATTCAGATGAGTTGAATGAATCAGATGAAGAGGTGGAACAACCAATCCAGTCATAAGAAGGTCTGAAAGAATAAGAAAACCATTCAAAAGGTACAATCCACTTGAATTTCATTCCACATTTTTTTTAACTGCCACTAATGATGAGTTTAAGTTGGTGATCAGAATCTGGACCAGGGGTCAAAATTTAGCCCAAAAGTCAAAGTGTTTAGAATCGCTTCAAAACATATGGGTGTGTAGGCCTTGTCCTCATGAACCCAATGCACTTTGAACGGGTTCAAATGAACATTGTATGAGAGAGATATCACATTCTGTTCGATTTGCCAAACAGACAAAAAATTGACGACTGTACAGTCCGTACAATCCATACAGGTGCTGGCGTGGCAGGTGATTACGTGGCAGTTGATGATTGGACAGTCGAATGGCATATGTAGACACGTGGTGAATTATAGTTGGACATGTGGCATGCTGGTGAGGAATGAGGTGGTGCCACGTGTCCCAGGCATGGGCTGCCATGTGGCACCTTGCTGTTAGGTAAAATGTTATGGAGTCCACAGGGATCGAACCCCGGACCTCCCGGAGGCATGAAACGCTTTGGCAATGGGTGGGCTACCACCAGCCCACACGGTGGTTCTTAACCATTATATGTTGCAATATATATTTAAAGTCAAATATATGCACAGTTGGCACAGGGTCCGAGATGGGGTTTAGTCCCAGCCCCCAGTTTATTACGCCTACCATACAACCACCATGGAGCGTGTGAAACTTTAAAAATGGTTAGTGATTTATGCACCCGACACTTGTCGTGCCCTCAACCAATCTAGCAACGGCCCCTAAAATTGCGTTGGGACGTGGCCATATGGCCCCCCATGCGCCCAACACCTCCACCCTTTGAGGCCCTAAGTTCGCTAACGGTGCGACAATTTGGTGTGTTTTGTGGAGATGCGCACGTGTGATGAGTTTAGGCATGGGAAATGCCCAAAATCTAGGTTACTCACATAGAGGTGGGTTTTGGCAAACCAGAGACAACAAGCTTGAAGGAGGAAAATGGCAGGAGGCCTATCTTCTTCATTGTTTGGCCAAATGAGGTGTCGAAAAAGCCCAGCTAGGGGTTTTTAGATGTTCGGAATCTATTGGTACAGTTTTCAAAGGAATTTGTAGACTTCTATTGTAGGTTTTGCTACAGGGAAGTTTCATAGAGCTCTAGGGAGCTTAGGGCCACCATTGAAGGAGGCCATGCTCAGATGAGCCAAAGTCCATTTTCAGTGATTGAATAGTCATTCTTGACTAATTGATATTCTATGAACTCATTGGGACAGGTTTCAAAGGCATTTGAGGAATTTTACAGGTGTTTTTTTCCACAAGGAAGCACAGGGAATCTCAAGGCCACCAGTAGAAGAGGTCATGCCCAGATGAGCCATGGTTTGGTTTTAGAGTTCTAATAGTCATTTTTGGGGTTTTTATTTATTCTGAACCCAATGGTACAGTCAATAAATCCATTGGAGTTGAGAAACAACTTGTAAATGAATTTTATAAAAACTAATCCCAAAGAGCCTAGTCCATTGATGGAGGCTCAAGGAGATGTAGCCTAGTTGGGGGTAAACTCCTTTATCATGTTGTTATTGTTGTGAGTTGCTGGTTATTGTTTGTTGCAAGTTATGTTTTGTTGTTGTATTCTTTAAACAACATATTTAACCATTGAAAATTCCTCACACATAAACACCTTTAAGAAGCCTAAACTTGACACATAAAAACTCTTGCACAACTAATACATTGAGCAAGGTCCTTAAGTTTATTTTAATGGAGTAGAGGGTGCTTGCATAGCAAAAAATGTCAGCCCCCTATTTTCAGATCAAGTGGTATCATAGCATAGTTTTTCTCATGTGATTTCCATTGATAGCTAGAGATTTAGCTGTTGGTATTATTGTGCAAGTTTTGTGTTGAAGTTTGATATCTTGCAAGGATGGAGGAAGCTTCAAACAGTGAGACTTCTCATACATCTTCATTAGCCAAGTTATTTGACAAAGAGATGTTGAAGGGGATTGTAACCATGAGAGATATGGTACAAGATATGTTGTAAGATAGGAAGGAGAGCATTGTCCTTCAAGAGAAGTTGATGGCCATGAAGGAGGAGAAGCACCAGCTTCTTGAAAAGTTGCATGAGATGGAGACTCAACTCCATGAGGCAAAGGAAACCCTTACCAAGTACATGCATGAACATGAGGTATGTGATGCTAGTTTTTCTTCAAATTCCTCTCAAGATGAATGCTTTGGTGTTTTTGAAAATCATACAAGAGGAATAGGGTCCAAGTTATTGTTAAAAATGGGCTATGAAGGTAGAGGGTTAGGCAAGCATGCACAAGGCATTGTTGAACCTATTGTTATTGAGGAGACGCCCAAGTACAAGGGTCTTGGATATGAACATAAAGATGGAGCATATTCCAAAGTTGAGGAGATAAGGGAAACAATTCCAAGAACAAATTTTGCTGCAAGTTCAATCCCTCAAGCATGCAAAGTGTGTGTTCAAGATGAATGCACATGTGTGAAACAAGAGAGTTGTAACAACCATGAGGACAATAATATCTTTGTTGGTCTTCAAAAGAGAGCTAGTAACTCTTCAAATTCACCTCCTCAAGAAGGCGATAAAGGTGAATGTTCAAGAACTTTTGTTGCAAGTTCAATCCCTCAAGCATGCAAAGTGTGTGTTCAAGATAAATGCAAATGTGTGAAACAAGAGAGTTGTGACAACCATGAGGACAAGAACATTGTTGTTTGTCTTCAAAAGAGACGTAGTAACTCTTCAAATTCACCTCCTCAAGAAGGTGATAAAGGTGAATGTTCAAGGTATATTTCTGTCTGTAATTCAATTGCTTTTGATTATGTTAAGCATGGTAAATTTTCATGTAAAAATGGGAGAAAAAGTCCATGTACACATTGTGGTTTGGATAACCATCATATTTCAAGATGTTGGAAAATATTGACCACATTCAGGAAAATTTCCAAGCAAAGGCAACTTGAAAAGAAGATGCAAAAGATTTGCACTCACTGCCAGAAGAGGGGTCATCTCATTGACCAATGTTGGACATTGCATCCAATCACTCATTCACAGCACACGAAGAAAATGGATAAAGAGACTGGAAAGAATGGAAGAGGAGATTCCATCATCGATGTGAGTCAAGATGATTCACAAGAAGACGATGTTCAACATAAAAAGTCACCATTGAATTGGCTTAGTAAGAAATGGTTAGATTTCTTGAACAAGTAAGGCTTGCATTTCTCTATTTGTAGATGCACTTTTCAGCCTTATGTATGAATTTCTATTGAAATTATGACAAGTCACAACAGTTTATCATAACTTTTATGATGTAAGTTTGCATGTGAATGCGATTCTATTGAAGGCGTTCTTATTGTTGCACAACTTCGCTAGGAGGATGTAAAACATGGGTATGATACTCACTTATTGCAGCCATATATATTTTTCATTTTCATCTCTTATGTACCCATATGCTTTTGGGTTTATGTACTTATGTTTATACTTGAAGGAGAGTTGAAGAGCTATGCACATGCATATGATTTTGTATGTGTGTAAACAATGAATTTTGTGATAGTTTCCTTATGAGTGACTCATGATTGTAACATGGTTGTGTATCATGAATGTCGACCTGTCATTTTGGAATGTCGATGTGTTTCAAATGAGTCTTGACTTGTGTCGATGTTGTCTTGACGACTATGTTGTGTCGATCATGTTTTTCGACTTATGTTTAGTCGATGGTGTTTGTCAGCTTGTAAGTCGATATTGAGTACACCAAGATCCAGGAAAACGCCATGTACTTTAATGATGTACAAGATGCGATAGTTATTTCTTGAAGAGAAAAAGATTTTCTTGGAATCGTTTTCATTCTTGTATAAAATTTGTTTTCAAGATTGATGGTTTTCTTGGTTTGTGACAAGATGTTGCAGGAAATTATTTTGCAACCATTGTAGAGCGGATTGTGTTGACACCAAAGAATTCAAAAGAGGGACTTGATTCTCATTGGGAAGGCTGACAGTATTCCAAGCACAAGGAGAACAATGAGTCAACAACAGCCCGAGAACAGTGGTTGAGGGACATAGCTAGTTGCAGTGCAAGGCATGTCAAGGTAACCAGGTGATTGCCAAAAAGACTTTTCAAGTAGAATCAGTTGATAGAACTTGGAGGTAGAAGATTATTGAAGCTCAGGCAGATAATCATCATCTTTTTTGGGTCCAAAATCCTTTTAGTGGGAAGGTGTGATCAGAATCTGGACCAGGGGTAAAAATTTAGCCCAAAAATCAAAGTGTTTAGAATTGCTTCAAAACATACAGGTGCATAGGCCTTGTCCTCACAAACCCAACGCACTTCAAATGGGTTCAAATAGACACTGTATGAAGGAGATATCATGTTTTGTTCGATTTGCCAAACATGCAAAAATTTGCTGACTGTACAGTCCATACAGGTGCTGACGTGGCAGGTGCTTACATGGCAGGTTCTTACATGGAAGTTGCTGATTGGACAGTCGAATGGAATATATGGACATGTGGAAAATTATAGTTGGACACGTGGCATGCTGGTGACGAATGGGGTGGTGCCATGTGGCCTAGGCATGGGCTGCCACGTGGCACCTTGCTGTTGGGTAAAATATTATGGAGTCCACGGGGATCGAACCCTGAACGTCTCAGAGGCATGAAATGATTTGGCAATGGGTGGGCTACCACTATCCCACATGACGGTTCTTAACCATCATATGTTGCAATATATATTTAAAGTCGAATATATGCACAGTTGGCACGGGGTCTGGGCCGGGGCTTAGCCCAAGCCCCCGGTTTATTATGCCTACCATACGACCACCATGGAGAGCACGAATATTTACAAATGGTTAGTGCTTTATGTGCCCGACACTTTTTCGTTCCCTCAGCCAATCTAGCAACGACCCCTAAAATTGCATTGGGACGTGGCCATATGGCCGCCCATGTGCCCAACACCTCTCTCCTTTGAGGCCCTAATTCTGCTAAAGGTGCGAAAATTTGGCAGGTTTTGTAGAGATGCACATGTGTGATGGGTTTAGGCATAGGAAACACCTAGAAGCCAGGTTACTCACACAGAGGTGCGTTTTGGCAAACTAGAGACAACAAGCTTGAAGGAGGAAAATGGTAGGAGGCCTATCTTCTTCATTTTTTGGCCAAATGAGGTGCCGAAAAATCCTAGCTAAGGGTTTTTGGATGTTATGAATCCATTGGTACAATTTTCAAAGGCATTTGGAGAATTATATTGCATGTTTTTCTACAGGGAAGTTTCAGAGAGCTCTAGGGAGCTTAGGGCCACCATTGAAGGAGGCCATGCTCAGATGAGCCAAAGTCCATTTTCAATGACTTAATAGTCATTATTGACTTATTGATATGATATGAACTCATTGGGACAAGTTTCAGAGACATTTGAGGACTTTTACAGGTATTTTTTCCACAAGGAAGCTCAGGGAAGCTCAAGGCCACCAATAGAAGAGGTCATGCCCAGATGAGCCATGGTCTATTTTCAGAGTTATAATAGTCATTTTTGGGGTTTTTATGTATTATGAACCCAATGGTTAGTCATTAAATCAATTGGAGTTGAGAAAAAGCTTGTAAAATAATTTTAGACAAACTAATCCCAGAGAGCCTAGTCTATTGATGGAGGCTCAAGGAGATGTAGCCTAGTTGGGGGTGAACTCCTTTATCATGTTGCTATTGTTGTGAGTTGTTGGTTATTGTTTGCTGCAAGTTGTGTTTTTTTGTTGTATTCTTTAAACAACATATTTAACCATTGAAAATTCCTCACACATAAACACCTTTAAGAAGCCTAAACTTGACACATAAAACCTCTTCCACAACTAAGACATTGAGCAAGGTTCCGAAGTTTATTTTAATGGAGTAGAGGGTTCTTTCATAGAAAAATAAGTCAGCCCCCTATTTTCATATCAGTCGGTCAAGGAGGCAATCAACTCGATAGAGGGTAGACTCTGGAAGTATGCCAAGGTCAAAGAGATGGAATCCTTGCATAAGAATGAGATGTGGGATTTAGTCGATGTACCTAATGGAAAAAATCATGTTGTTAGAAAATGAGTATTCAATAAGAAGATGAACACAATAGGTCAAGTAGATAAATTTAAAGCCCGACTGGTAGAAAAAGGATATTCCCAAGTCGAAGGAGACGAATTTGGTGATATATTTTCTCCTGTTGCAAAATTAAATTCCATTAGTATACTAATGTATCTGAGTGCAACATTTGATTTGGAAATAGAACAGATGGGTGCGAAGACAATGTTCCTACATGAGGATCTGGAAGAAGAAATATACATGAAACAACCTAAAGGATTTGTAGTAAGGGGTAAGAAATATTTGGTGTGCAAATTGAAAAGATCCCTTTATGATCTAAAGCAATATCCAAGGATGTGCTATCGAAATTTTTACACATACATCCTTAGTATGGGATTTGTGAGAAGAAAATATGATCACTGCATATATTCCAAGGAAGAAGGTGTGTGTTTCATATATGTAGAATTGTATGTCGACAACATGTTGTTGATAAAAAACATCATGGACACAATAAAGGAGGTGAAAAAGAAAT
The DNA here is from genome assembly GCA_009831015.1 of Picea engelmannii. Classification (NCBI taxonomy): domain Eukaryota; kingdom Viridiplantae; phylum Streptophyta; class Pinopsida; order Pinales; family Pinaceae; genus Picea; species Picea engelmannii. Next base: position 110,756 of record ML797692.1, on the reverse strand, counting down.
TATCCTCCAATTTAAACATGAAGGATCTTGGTGAAAAAAACTTCATTATGGGAATACATATTAAGAGAGATCAAGAAACTAGAAATCTCTAGTTGAATTGGAAGAAGTATATTGAAACAATTTTGAAACGTTTCAACATGCAGGATTGCAAACCTATAAAGGTGCCAATTTTTGTGGGAGCAAGGCTAACTGTTGAATAGTGTCCAAAGACACAAGAAGAAATAAATAATATGGAACATGTCCCCTATGTAATTGTTGTTCGTAGTATAATGTATGCAATGGTCTATAGTCGACCATACATTTCCCATGCAATAGGAGTGCTGAGAAAATACATGTCGAGACCTGGAAAGGAGCACTGGAAAACTGTCAAGAGAGTATTCAAAAATTTGTGTGGCAAAAAATACTATGTTATATGCTACCGAGGGAAACTTGGAGATGCAAATGATGTAGATGTACATGGCTTTGTCGATGCTGGCTGGGATAGATATTTGCATCAATGAAGGTCGACCAATGGATATGTGTTCAAGATGTTTGATTGGGAAATAAACTGAACGAGTAAGTGACATGTGGTCGTAGTCTTGTCAACAATAGAAGTTGAGTACATGGCATCCACTCATGGAAGAAAAGAAGTAGTATTGCTACAACATATGTGTTCAGTGATTGGGTTTGAGCTGATATCTATGAAGATAAATTGCGACAATCAAAACATAATATTTCTGGAAAAGAAACCAAGTTATCATTCCAAGACTAAGCATATTGATGTACAATATGATTTCGTAAGAGAAATGGTGGAAAGAAACAAGGTGATTCTGGAGAAGGTAGACACATTGGAAAACATAGAAGACTCTTTGACTAAGTATGTGATTGTTGTGAATTTATCGTAGTGAAAAGAGGAAATGGGTGTTGTTTCCCTGGGTCTGTGAACACAAGTTTAGGGAAATCTCAGTTTTCAACAAAGAATACAAAAAGTGGTAGAATGTTGGGTTGTTATATTCTTTGTAGTCAAAGTCAAGTCGAGGTGGATCGACTAGAAGTGAAATTCGAAGGTCGAGGTGGATCGACCGAGAAAAGTCTAAGTTGAATCAATTGACAACAAGTCAAAGAGGTCAACTGACAAGAGTTTGACAACCAGTCGTGTGGTAACCAACTGAAGACCGAATGAAGTTCAACTAGTAATCCGACTGGAAGTCGAATGTACATAATCTTGATATTCACAGGATTTGTAGCCAATGATATGTGTTGATCGGTAACCGTTTTTGGGAACATTTCTTTATGATTTTTCCTAATATAAATCCTATAAATAAGGCACGTTGTAATTGTATTAAAATGATGTTGTAATGATCTTCATGCTAATCTTTAGCAATAGGTTATTGGTCATGTAGATGTAAGACAAATTGGCTACAGGGTTGTTCTTGTGTAAAGAAAGAGGGTACGATGTTGATTGTGTCTTAGGTGTAGAACAAGGTTGGGGATGTAACATTTTATTCTAAATGAATAAGACACCAAGAGAGAAATACACTCAAAGAATATTGGTTTTCCCATTTGGGTTTCTAGGGTAAAATATTTGTGTACTGTGTGTTTTTTTTGTCATTTAATTTATAGCTTAAATATTTCTTCCTCTCTTCTGTTAGGTTTAGCGTGGAAGAATATTTTCCTAAAAATATGCATTCCTCTCTAAAACAAATTTTCGATGGTCGTACCCATGCCTCAATTTGAGTTCTGAGAGAAAAGTTACAACATTTACATGTTTCAATTTCCACTCTTTTATTGTTACATAAATCTCTTTATTAATACCTAGAAAATTTATTGCCCAAATAAAATTTATGCATGTATATATATATTCTCCTCCTTAATACCTTTCCAGTGACTATTCATTTTCTCAAATCCAAGCCTCGAGCTGAAAGTTATGGTCAATATAAGTTTTGATTGTTTTACTCAATTTACCCATGTATGCTACAAGTGTCTTGTTTTTCTTCCTGCACATTTTTACATACCAAGATCCTAAATATAGGTCCATGGTTGTTTTCTATAGTTCATAATCTTTCCATAGACTGCTCTTGTGCCCCAAACAAACTTTTGACCGAGGAGTTATTCTCTCTGGAAGTAATCTGGCACTGGAATTTTACCCTTACTGTTTTGGTTGTAACTTTATCATACAAGCTTTGTTTTGAAAACATATTAGCTTGTTGAAAATATCTCCTCGAGATATTTTATTTAAGATGAAAATGCTGTATGTGGATCCTATGATGCTTATAGTCTCAAAAATTAGAACTCCTCAAAACGTTGTTTAGGCCCTCAAAATTTCCCTACAAGTTAATGACCTTAAAAAATATGAAAAATTCGGGAAATTTTATATAAAATTGTTTGTTTTATTGTTATAACGACCCTTTAAATCTAATCCATTGATCTCAAATCAAGAGTAATCTGATTCGTTGATTTGATCTCCATCAACGATCAACACTTTCCTTTGGATGCGCACACCATTTTTCCCAAACTCTCGACCCCACCATCGGTCATTGACGTCAAAAATTTTCATTGGCGAATGTAACTCCTCATCAATTCGGTCGATGCCCAACCATAAACCCATCAATCTTCGATCATTTATCTTGGAAACCACTTGTAACATCTTGTTAAACAATTCAAACCAACCATCGGCCATTGACCACTTCTGTGATGATGTGGAAACTGTTGACATGGCATGACATGTCATCCTGAGATATCAACTTGGATGACTTGGAATGAAAAATGGATGTTGGTGTGGCATAAAACATGTATGATGATGTTCCATGACATGTCATTACCCTCTTTTCTCCATCAGCCATCAACTATTTCACTTGGATGATTTGAACACTTTGTTAATTCGGCCAACGCCCGCCCATCGAGCCATCGACCATTTCTCTTTTTTGACTGAAACATTTCTCTGAATTGACCGACGCCCAACCATCAAACCAACGACCATAAAAAATTTCCATTAGCAACTGAAATAATTCATCAAATTCGTCCAACCTGACCATCGATTGTCAACATTTTCCTTTGGCCAATTCCAACACTTAGAAAATTTTCAAATAAACTCGATGAATTTAGACCGTTGATCTCCCATTGAGAAATGATCTCGGTCGTTAATATACCAACTTCATCCAACTTTGTCAATGACCAACCATCGACCATAGACTGCCAAATATTTCTTTTGGTTGACCCAAACTCTTCGCCAATTCAACTGACCCAATCATCGACCGTCGATGATTTATCTTGGCGAACTTCAACACTTAGAAATTTTGACAAAAAACTAGGTAAATCTGGGTTGTCGATCTCTTACTCAATATGATCTTGGTCATTGATTCTGCTCCAACCTCCCAATGAACGAAATGAATACAGATCGTCGATCTGATCTACATTCCCAACCACAAAATGAATCTCATCCATTGATTTACTAAAAATTTCAAACAGTCGTAACCTTATGAATTTTTAAATTTATTAAAATGAAACTAAGTTGTTGATCTAGTGATCAAACGCGATCTCAATTGTCGATTCACTGAAATCTGCAAAACACTACAATGACCATTAAAAATCGAATTTCAACCTTCTAGGTCGAATTTAACTCTACAAATTTGTAGATCTACTCCATTGAACCTCTCTTAGATAGTCATGAGTCATTTAATCTTAGATTTTGCTCACAAATTTGGGGATTTCACTCTATTTTTCTCCATTTTGTTTTCCCAAAATTCGTCATAGACCAAAAATGAAACAACATTTTTTTCAAAATTTCACTGGTTCGAGCCCATACAAGTTCAATGTTTGAGATAAACACTATGATACCATAATGTAACATCCCCTAGCCTAGCCGAGGAACATTACGGTGCAAAATACTCTTAAAATTAAAAAAAAAATTAGTTAATTCAATTTCCTATATCTTCCAACTATGATTTACATACATATTTAACTACTGCATATTACCATAAATTAGATGCATCTATAGCATGTTAAAATAGACATGAAATGAAACTAATAAACCAACATAGAAACATATAGATTCTTCTCAATTACATAGAGTTCGTGCACAATAATTTAGCTCATAAATACAAGACAAAAAACAAATAAAACACTTATATTTCAAATTAGTTGCACAACCAGTTGCTTGGGATGGGTGTTCCACCTAACCATAGAACTATTGTTCCAAATATCAATAGAAAATAACTCCCGAGCTAAGGCTAGGAATCCACAAAAGAGGTTGGTCTCTCATTGTCCACTCATAGCTCAGATATCCCAAAAACCACTAATATTCTCCCACAACTATCTCGATTTTCCACCAGCTCTTTTCCTCTTGAATTTCCCAACCCAAGGAATGAGCCCCTTCACTGATCTCAATCCCTTGGGCATCCCATTCATTTATCAGGGTTTCTTTGACATAGGTAACTAGGAATCTCTTAGTTGGGAGCTCAAGGGAACTTGCTGCTAGGAAACATTACCAACAAATAACATCAAACACTTATTTTTACAGTGCAACTCACATAGGAGTTCACTCTTCATGCTTAAAAACATGTCTCTTCAGTGTTTAGCTCCAAAATGCTCCAAATACACTTCAACATGATCTATAATTCACCCTCTATGGATGTTACAACTTCAAGCTCTCCTCTTTCTCTCTCCTTGCTGCTTCATGCAAAAAAAATGATTGTCTAAAATTGTTGTGCTACCCATACAAATTTCCTCTCCTTTGGCTTGCTTGCTTGACTCACAGACTTCCCTAATATGATTGTACTCAACCCTCCATGCTCCCAATAACTATGGGATGTGATCACTCACACCCACCCTCTTACATGTATTTAATGATTGTCTTTGGGAACAATAACATAAATTAAAAAGTTCATGTACCAATAGAAAAATTAGGAAAACGGGTTGAATTAATATACATGGGTAATCCCCCCTTGGACCCCTCCAAGACATTCTCCTACATCTTCCCTTCTCTTGTGCATTAATTCATCCCCCATCTCTCTCCATGTATCTTTAGCAGTTGACATCACATTTTATTATTAACATTCATAAATACAATTCGTATATTACATTGCTTGGCCGCAACGACATATTATATCTACATTAAAAGAATTAATTAAACTGGGGATTGTAGTTGGGATTTTATAGTATACCCCAATACTGCTTAACCATGGGAGTCATGTTCATTTTAGATATCATTATAAAAGAATAAATTGTAGTAGATCTTGAGGCCTTTGTTGAAGGGTGATAATTCTATCAAAATATTATAAAAACAATGAAGAGACCCTACTTAAATTATAGGCCTCTAGGAACATGACAATCTAGCATGATTGCATCCATTTCTTATTATTTGGGTGAATATGTTTATATTTTGGAGCTTCCCAAGATCCATAGAAACATGAAACTAAAGGAAATTACTCATAGAGACCACCAAGTATGTTATTTTTATTAAGGATATTGATTGTTCACATCTCTCAAACCATGCGAAAATGCATGAAAGAGTGGAATGTTAGAGCATAATCCCTAATGCATAAGTTTGATGATAATAAAAACATTGTTACCTTTTCCTTGGCTTTCTTAAGGATGCAACCCAACTTGAAAAATGTTGTTCCATGCATTCATGCTACAAAGGACATGTCTCCTTTACCTTGTGCTTGGGATGAGGTGGGGGGGATTATAGCTACATGTCATTATCAAAATATTTGCAAAGTATTTTCACATTGATTTCAATGTTGTTGGAAACAATAAGAAGAAAATGAAAGCGTGTGATAGATTAATATGCATCGAATTGGGAAAAAAGGAATGATAATTTTGGAGAACAAAGGAATGGGGATTTGATGATGCTATAAATTGAATGAACAGAATCAAAATTCTTGTTGTTGAAATCCCAATTTTAGGTTTTGTTATGCTGGCAAGGTTCATATCTAAACTTAGTCAAGAACATACAAATTTCACCAAGTTTAATAGAGATTTTAATTTTGAACATAATCATTTATAAATACTTTTATGTGAAGAAAAGAAAAACTATGGATTATATTTATTATGGCATTGAACAAACTTGTACAAGATTGGTGGATTGTTGAAATATTTACATTCAATTTTTAGTTATGTGTTTTGTTCCCATTATCTGTTGTATTAGTGGGGATCCCATGAATTACATACTAAGTGGTTGGGATCATGTCAGTGTGTTAAAATAATAATCATATTAGATACCAAATCTATAACCATATTATTAATTTTAACAAGTAAACACATAGCATATGAATGCAATAAAATAACTATGAATCAACATGTTTGATAATATTACTAAGATGGATTATATGAAAATGAAAAAAGAGAGATGACCTAATTTCCCTTGGTTTTCTCAATGCCTATTGTTTTTGCTTCAAAATTGGCATTCAACAACTCATTTTTCATTAATCTTACTAACAAGCTCATGTTGGATTACTGAGAGGGGGGGTGAACCATTAATAGAGAAATCTAATCCTTTTTAACCCTAAAATGCAAGTGTTGTATCAATGTATCATTATCATCCAATAGTTTCAAAGTAAATAAACAATGAACAAATGAACAATCATACACATACATAGTACACCAGTGTTTTTACGTGGAAACCCAAAGCAGGAGAAAACCACATAATTATTTTTATTATATGTCTTTAATAATTACAATCATTGGAAGCACCATCTTCCTTTGTTTTCCAGCTACGACTGGAAGGAGGCTCCGACCCCCTAATTTCTCAGGCTACAACCTGAGGGACGCTCCAACTCCCCAATTCTCTGGATACAACCAGAAGGAGGCTACAACCCTCTATGTTCTCCGACTACAACCAAAAGGTTGCTACAACCACCTATCCTTGCCTCGTCCAACCTCCCTGTTGTAGAAGTAGAATGATGGAACCACTATCACACTATCACTGTGAGATATACTGTTGTAAACCTGTACCAATAAACCTGCACCAAACAAGTGCATCAACCATGCACCAAATATGTACCAATCATGCATCAAATAAACATAAACTATGACTCATCAATATGTACCAACATCATCAACTATACACCTCATGTATGTGCCAACTCATCAGCTACTTGTCTCAACCATGTACTCAACATGTACCTCAACCAAAAGCCCTCATCAATTTCATCATTCAAATCTGATTTGCAACTATGTAATAGACCTGGTGTATATGATCACTTGGCTGCAAACCTTCCTTAACTTTAACAACAAGAGACTAGCATTTTCATCAAACTTTACTTTAGTCTCACATGACTAATTTTGGATTAGTCAACAACCCTAACTTGAAATAATCATAACTATGTACCTGTAATGAATAAAGATCTGAAAATAATATACAATGTTCTTCAATGTCTTTTATGCAATTCCTCCAGGTTTTACTACTTGGAACCTCTTAGAAAAGGAGTTATAGAAAAAATGGCATACCTTGTTGGATTCTGGCTTATTCTAGAGAGCGAACTTGTAGAGAGTTGCCCGAACGGAATATTTGCTGTATGGATCTAAAAATGGTACATTGAATACTAAATACTTTACTCTAACCAATACATTTGGTCTTACTGAATTTGGATCTGTTATGAAGAAGTTATGACGTTTTTATCCAAAACACTTGTTTTAGACTAGTTTTAGGACTATCCACAAACCCTATTTTCCACAGAGTGTAACTCCAAAAATACAATTTCACACAAGCTGGAATGTTTATCACAACTACTTGGATATGATTCCTCAACAACCTCCAAATTCCGCGGTCTGAATCATTCTAAAAACAATATTATTGCGAAAAATGGTGAGATGACCTGTAAATAACATACTTTAGAAAGCATCATCAAAAGAATTTATCCTCCCTTGAATTTCGGCCTTTTTTACTTCACCTTCCCTCTGAAATTCTCCTAAGATATCCTTTGGTTACCTCAGTCACTTGTAGATATTCAATATGCTCAAGTGTAATTAAAATGAGAGGCCCTTGTCTCTTATTTATACTTTTATGTAGCTTCCTCAAGGGGTTACCTTCTAACCATCTTAAACCACTTTCCTTATTTTAGGGCTAACCCACTTCTAACCACTTGTCCACTTAGTAATTTATCCATTCATTTTATTATTTAAATAATTTCTTTTGTATCCATTTTGAGTTATAGTACACTCATCACTTCACTTTATTATTTAAATAATTTCTTCTTTGCAACCACTTTGACTACTTTGACCTTTTGGGGCTTTTAGATGACTCATGAGGATTCTCCAACTTCACATGGTCATAACTCTCTAACCGTGGGGAGTTATGTGACGTTCCACATACCACTGTAAATGGCATGACATGTACTATACATCTAGAATAGTCTTACCTTCAAATATATTAAAACTCACACCATTATACATTAAACAAACTTGGGTCCATTACCCAAACCTTTGCGCTACCAAACTTTCGTCAAGGGTTGACATCAATGACAACCGACCCAAATAATCAACAATCTCCCCCTTTGCCATTGATGGCAAGAATTGGATGCAATACTGAAGTCATATCACTCATTCTCCCCCTGTGACCATCGCTTCCCCTGGAACCATGCCTATGTGCTCTTTCTCCAAGCATTTACCTTTGCATCTGATAAATCTCTCCCACTTTTTCATCAATGGAAAATGTATCTTTCCATCCAAGGTTTCTCCACCTGACTCAACTCTTCTTAAAACTGATCTCCCAACCTGAACTGTCCTCTTTATGGTGCTTCCTCGTGTAAATCTAAGACATATAAGTTAAGCATTCAAAAGCATTCATTTTGGAGTAGAAATTACTCCGAGTCTTTGGTGAAGATACTCAAAGTCTTCCCTTGGAAGCGGTTTTGTAAAGATGTCTGCCAATTGTTCTTTTGTGCCCACATACTCAACTCTGATGTTCTTCTCTGCAACCTGTTCCTGTAGAAAGTAGTAATTTATTGGAATTTGCTTCGTCTTGGAGTGCATCATCGAGTTCTTTGAGATACTGATGGTGCTTGTATTATCACAATAGATTGGAATGGGCTCATCATACTCAACCTATATATTTGTCAAAGTTTGTTTCATCCATCGAACCTGAGTACAACATCCTACTGCTGCAATATACTCTACTTTGGCTATAGATAAAGATACTGATGATTGTTTCTTACTTAGCCAAGATACTAAACACTCACCCAAGTAGAATTTTTCTCCAGTAGTGCTCCGTTCATCCATGCAACCTGCCCAATCTGCATCTGTGTAGGAAATAAGTGATAGATCCTTTCCTTTTGGATACCATAATCCAAACTCTTCTGTTCTTTTGAGATATCTGAAAATCCTCTTCACTGCTAATACATGCGATTCCTTTGGTGCTTCTTGAAATGGTGCCACCTGTCCAACTTCCTGCATTACATCTGGTCTGGATGATGTCACATATAGTAAGATACCAATCATTGACCTTTATTGCCTTTGGTTTGTAGACTTTGAATCATCATCTTTGCTCAATTTGCAACTAGTTTGCATAGGAGTTGTAGCTGGTTTGCAATCTTTCATTCTGAACCTCTTTAGCATTTCTATGATATACTTAGTTTGAGAAATAAAACTTCCTTGGTTGCTTTGACGTATTTGAAGACCCAGAAAGAAGGACAGTTCTTCGAGTAATGACATTTCAAATTCATTCTACATATCCTTTGCAAATTTATGGCTTAACCTATCACTAGTACTTCCAAAATAATATCATCAACATAAACTTCAATTAATAAAATACTATGAGTTACCTTGATGTAGAGTTTGTTGTCTACACTTTCTTTTCCAAACCCTGCCTATTGTAGATATTTATCTAGTCTAGAGTACCAAGTCTAGGAGCCTGGTTTAGACCATACAAGGACTTCTTCAATTTACACACATAATATGCGTTCTTTGACAACTGAAATCCTTTTGGTTGTTCAATGTAGACTTCTTCTTCAAGTTCCCCGTTTAGAAAAGTTGATTTCACGTCCATATGATACAATTTAATATTATTGGAGCATGCATAAGATAAAACCAATCGGATTGATTCCATTCTGGCAACTGGGGAAAATGTCTCTTCAAATTCAATTCCTTCAACTTGTGCGTATCCTTTACATAGCAATCTAGTTTTCTTCCTTGCAACCTGTCCATCTTTATTCAATTTATTTATGAAAACCCACTTTGTGCCAATCACATTCTTATTCTTTGGTCTTGGAACCAATTCCCAAGTGTCATTCTTCTCTATTTGATCCAATTCTTCATCCATGGCCTTATTCCATAATTCATCCTTGTTGGCCTCTTCAAACCTGCTTGGTTCAATCGTAGATAAGAGTTCTAGGTGTGTTTTCTCTGGTGAATGTATTCTTCTTCTAGTCTCAACTCTTGCATATTTGTTTCCGATAATGTGATCTGAAGGATGATTCTTCTGTACTCGTTTGCTAGGTGTCTTTGGAGGAACTTGTTGAACTTTATATTCTACTTCTGTCTGATCCTCTTCATCTTCCCATTCTACTTCTTCTTCATCTTTTGCTTCTTCTTCGTAAAGTTGTTCCATTGATTCATTTTCTTCTTTCTTTAATTCTCGTCCACCTGTTTCATCAATTGTTACATTGATGCTTTCCACAAATTTGTTCAACCTCATATTGTAACACTTTTATGATTTCCTTGTACTTGAGTAACCAACAAGTACGCCTTTTTCCACACAAGAGTCAAACTTTCCCATTCTTCCATCTTCTCTTTTGATGTAGCATTTGCTTCCAAACACTCTGAAGTGCTTCGCATTTTCTGGTATTCCTTTCCATAGCTCTTAGGGAGTTTTGTCATTATTGTTTCTGAGCATTAATTTGTTTTGAATGTGAATTGTTGTATGCATTGCATGTGCCCAAAAAATGTCTTTCAATTTTGAATCCATTAGCATTGTTCGAGCCATTTCCTGTATTGTCATGTTCTTTCTTTCATCAACTCCATTATGTTGATGTGTCCTAGCAACGAAGAATTGCCTTTTTATTCCATTCCTGCTGTAGTAGTCCATAAATTCCATTGAAGTGAACTCTCCACCATTATCAGATCTCAAATATTTGATTTTTTAATCCATTTCATTTTCAACCATTTCATTGTAGACCTTGAATTTTTCAAAAGATTCTGACTTATTCATGAGAAAGAAAACTGTAGTCATTCTTGTATAATCATCAACTAATAACATAAAGTATTTCTCACCTTTTAAACCCTTTAATGTAGTTGGTCCAACTATATCAATATGCACAATTTCCAGTGGTCTTGTCATTGAATATTCCTTTGATTTGAACCTGGTCTTTGTTTTCTTTCCTTGTTGACAATGCTTGCATAAAGTGTTGGCCGGTTTCGTGATCTGGGGAATTTCTCTAACTGCTTCCTTTTTACTGACTTTGGCTAGGTTATCAAAGTGTATGCGACCCATTCTTCTGTGCCATAGCCAAATTTCATCTTCCTTTCCTAGACAACACTTTTCATTTCCAATTTCACTTAATACATATATGTTTCTTGAAGTTCTTGCAGTTGTTGCAATCAATGTTCCTAAACCTTCTTTTCTTATCTCGCACTTATGTGAATTGAAAGTAATTTTATGACCTTGGTCACACATTTTACTTACACTTAGAATATTATCTTTCATATATTCTACTAGTAGAACATTTTTTGCCTTGGTATTCTTGTTTCCAATTCTGACTGTGCCTTTTCCAATGATTTTAGCTGAATCATCATTTTCGAAGGAGATTGATCCATCTCTTTCCTTTCTTAATGTAAGAAACCTGCCTTTATCAACTGTCATGTGTTTTGAACAACCACTATCAACATACCAACCACGTTTCTTCTGCTTATCTTGTAGAGCGAGTGTGCATTCTTCATTGCTATACTGATTCTCCTTTCTTATCCATGTTCTCTTCCGAGGTTCCTATCTATGACTGTTGTAGTTCTGTTGTGGTTCTCTAGGAGGTATTTTCATTCTACAATTTCTAGCCATGTGTCCAAAGTTGTTGCACTTGTAGCATTCCATTTCAGTGCTCAATGATTCAAACATGTTGTAGCTTCTTCTTTGTGTTTCAATAGGTCTTCTTGGATAACTGTTTTGTGTATGACTTTCAAAGTTGTTTATGTTAATCCTATTAGCTCTGTAATTTACAACTTTATGTCCAAAATTATTGCATGCATAACATAAAACAAAAAAAGATGGTTTGATACCTAGGAGTTGAAGATCGTCTAAAAGGCATTGCTTTTATGAATAATTCTTCTTCCCGAGACCTATTTATTTATTTCAGTCATTGATTATGAAATCTGAAACTTCTCGGTGGAGGAGTGTCCCTGTAATCTTCCTTGTAGGTCTTCCTATCCTCTTTGATTGTTTCTTCATAAATTTTTGGATATGTTTTTTGTTCTGTTGTTTTGGAGCTTGATCTCTTTTCTGTCTGATTGTATCCAAGTCCGGACTTGTCATGATGAGGATTTTGATTGCTGATAATGTCATCCAAAACTTTTGAGTTGTTCTACATATTTTTCTTTTGAAGATCCTTTCTCAATGTGACAATCTCCACTTTCAATTAATTTCCAATGATCCTGTCTCTTTCTTCTAACTGTTCTTTGAGTGCTTCTTGAATTTTTTTATCTTCTTCTATTTGAACCTTCAATTTCATGATCATTTGTTCTAGTTCCTCATTGTCTTCTTTCTTGTCTAGTTTTTCTTGTAGCTTCTTATTTTTCTTCTTTTCTCTTCTTATAACTTCTATGGCACTCAACAATTCTTCTCGGTAGTCAAATTTTGCCTCTTCATATTCTTCTTCGGTGTCTTCTTTATCAGAGTCTTCTACTTCCATGAATATAACTCTTTCTATCTCACTATCACTGACTTCATCTTCATCTGATGAGGACATGTCTTATTTGGTGCATAATCTTTCCCTGAAAGCTTTCTTTTTGGTTCTTTTGTCTTTATATGTTTGTTTTCTATTTGAGTAATCTTCATCATTCCTCTTATTTTTTTTATGGGGACATTTGCTACAAAAATGAGCAATACCATCATAATTAAAACAAATCAATGAAATCTTACCTTTGAAAGATTAGATCCTGTCATTGAGAGGGGGGGGGGTGAATCAGTGACACAACAATTATATCAATTTTTCATTTATTAATGCAAACAAAATTTTAACACAGTATTTTATCGTGGAACCCAAATGGGAAAACCACAAACTCCTTTTTATTAACTTCAAAATTTGTTTTACATGTTACATAGAAGGAAGATGTACTTCCTCTTTGATCAACACCAACTGATCAGGATGCACCCACACCCTGGTTTACTAGCACCAACTGGTAGGAGGCTACGACCCCCTGTTTAGTCATCTATAACTGACAAGGAAGCACCAACTCCCTCTGCAAGCACCAACCTGCCCTCGCACCACCCAACCACCCTTAATGCATAGTGTTGGGGCTCATAAATGTCCTATTCTCATCCACCTTTCCCTTCATCCTTCTTCACATTTCATCACCCCATTAACCTTTCATGATATCATTTCCATAAATATACATGGGTTTCACCTTATTGTTCTCCACTTTATTCATTTTAGTATTTAAAAGGAATTTGTGATTAAATGTTAGAAAATCAACATGTTTTCATATATATCTCAAATATGTGTGAGCT
>ML797692.1:84632-97073 GCA_009831015.1 Picea engelmannii | reverse complement strand
TGGTTGGAATATCTTATCTAAGATATATGAGAGATATGTGTGAGGATTTAAAGGGATTGTATTTTGTAATAATGGAAAATAGGTTGAGAGAATAGTGGATCTGTAATAATGAGATGGTTATCTTATCTTCAAGGCTCTCATGTGTTGTTGTGCCATTTAACTCTTCACTTGTTGTATTTTCTTTTCCTTCATGTAGTTCTCCATTTCTAGATTAATTTCCTTTACGCAATTTCCCATTCTTAGAGTAATTTCATTTACGCAACTAGATTAATCATTCAATTCTAGTCGCGTGTTAGATTAATGATTCAATTTCAGTCATAGCTTAAACATTAGATTAGATTAGTTTCACTTCAATCTTGCATATACTTTGCGTGTGCTTCATTAGTTTACGACCCCCGAGTTGAAAAATTAGATAGTTGGGTAAATACTACAATGCAATTAATTCAACATTAGTTTGGCCCAATGTAACGATTGTTGTTCCTTTTGCAAGTCGTGTTGTTCCTTTGAATAGAACAACTGTCGTTCCCTTTATGATTGTTGTTCCTTTACAGGTGTTGCATCTCTAGAGGTTGGGTATTGAAAATGGAAGGTAAGAACCTACGTAGGCGACAAGTAAAATGCTTGTGACAACGCCTACCTTTGGTTGATGCATAGAGGTTGTTTTTAAGACATCTTTAGAGCCCAACACATAGGTATTATCTTTTCTTTCTGGAATCTGCTTCAACTTTTGATCTTCTGATATGGACTACAGAGACACATTCTTGTCACCACTTTTTCTCGTTTATATACTCTTCAAACGGGTGTGAAATTTAAAACATCGTGTCCCTTTATTTGAACCATTGTACCTTTTCATTTAAAATGATAAACTAAACTTTAATTAATATCATTTTTCCTTTTTATTCTTTATTCATATTTTCATGATTTATTCTCTTTTAATCATGACTGTGTATCGATTCATTTTGCCGTGAAGGTTTTTTCATAAATTGATCATAGTCATGGATCAATTTAATCCTTTATACTCGATATAAGATCTCTTTTACTTCACAAAGACTAGATTTCGTGGAGGCGCTTCCTTCAAGCTATTTCACATGACCGTGCATTACAGAACCACTGGCTCAACAATTTCAGCAACGCATTACACTCAGCAATGTCAAACCTCTTTACCATATGACCAATTGTGTTGACTTCACACTTTAGGCAATTATACCAAATGAGCATTTGAGCACTTCTTAGTTCAACGCCCATGATTCATCCTCCCGATGAGATAGATGTTTGATGGGGTTTCGACGTTTAGACATTCGAGTCTTTGTGACTTCACACTTTACTAAACTCATGATCACGAAATCGCCGAAACATTCAGACATTTCAAATTCCCCATTGAGATGGACGATTGACGGGGTTTCGACGTTTTAGGCATTCAAATATTCGTGACTTCCACTTTCATAATTCACGATTAGGATATCGCTGAAATGATAGGATGACTCACATTTGTTTTGCAAAGATAGATCAATGGTTTATATCTGATCCTTACATTTATTAATCCGATGGCTAGGGCTTAATCAAGCGTTGAGATGGATGGCTGCCAAGATTTCAGAATATTGGGTGAGTGTTGTGGCAAAAAATCTTGGTATGGCATCGCGAAAATGATCAGACGGTTCACATATGATCTCGCCAAAACGATCAAATGGTTCGAGTTTTATTTCACGGAAATAGATCGACGGTCCATAGCCTTGGTGATCCAACGATTGACAAGGTTTCAAAATTCCTCTGAAAAAAGGGGGGTCGATGCTCCAACTCCCGGTATCCAAAATGCTTCTCTCATCAGATCGACGATCCACGTCGCTCCTCCTTTGCTTTGAATCTAACGGTCCATATCGCTCCTCCTCCTGAGCTTTTGGAGTTTTGAATTTCAGGGTTTTGAAGAAACCTCATCGCCGATCTTATGCCATGCTTATCGTATCCTTCCACTTTGATATGATCCGACAACTGTTGAGGCTCTCAAAGCAGATCAACGGTCGACAACTTCCTTCGTGCATCTATGCTGGATCTAATGACCCATGGATATTTGTTCTTGTTGTCTCCAGCAATCTCTACCGTCCATCGAGATTATCGATGGCTTCTTTCTCTGAAATCGACGTCAACCCTTCTGAGCTTAACTCGACTCTCATCCTTCATCTGATCTCTTTCAAGCATCTATCCCTCCTAAGCTTGATTCATATGAACATTGTTGATCCTATCGTGATCAACAATAATCACGAATTTCTTCTGCTACCTGATATATTGTGTAATGCACTCTTCCTATTCGCTCTTCCTCCCGATCTTGCGTTATCATCCTCTTCACATTTTTTGACATCTTCTTCTTAACTGATATGCGTGTTGACATCAATGAAAATATCAACTATGGTAATTCATCATCAATTCAACTATTGACATCAATGACAATCTGTCCAACAATCTCCCCTTTGTCATTGAAGGAAACACACTAACTTCATATTGAAAGCTCCCCTTGTGATGATGCTTTCCTCTTATGAGGCTTTTCTTTTTACGAAGTTTCTCTCCCCCTTTGACATCAATGGAAAAGGGTTTCTCCTATGATCTGTCTGTATAAGTACTTTTATGACCACTGGTAACACCTCCTGCAATCACACTTTTTCTGTCATAAATAAATGACTCCTTCTGTCGTTGATTGCTATCTCCCCCTAAATAGGTGCCAACTGATGCATTATTATCTTGAGAGATTTAGGTAGGAAGAAGGATTACTCCCAATTTTTTCTTGAGATATTCAAATACATCTCTTCTTAAGGGTTTTGTAAAAATATCTTGCCACCTGTTCTTGTGTTGAAACATATTCCAATTTAATGTTCTTATTTTCAATGTGATCTCTTAGATAGTGGTACTTTATGGGAATGTGTTTCAATTTTGAGTGCTGAACAAGGTTCTTAGAGAGACTTATCGCGCTTATATTATCACAGTGGATAGTTGTGGGTTCTTCAAATACTATTTTGATGTCTTGTAGAGTTTGTTTCATCCATTCCACTTGTGTGAAACATTCTGCTGCTGAAATATACTCAGATTCAGTGCTAGATAGAGAAATTGAGGATTGTTTCTTGATTATCCAAGCAACTAGTGATTCTCCCAAAAATAATGCTCCTCCACTCGTACGTTTTCTGTCATCTACACTTCCTGCCCAATCAACATCTGAATAAGATTTTAATGTAAATGAGTCCTTGCTAGGGTACCACAAACCAAGATCTATGGTTCCTTTCAAATATCTAAAGATTATTTTTACAACTTGAAGATGGTTCTCCTTAGGTTCTGCTTGGAATATAGCCACCATCCCAACATCTTGCTTGACATCAGGTCTGTAAGCTGTTACATAGAGAAAACTGCCAATCATTGATCTATAGTGTTTTGGATATACAACTTTGGACTCATCATTCTTTCTTAGTTTTCATCCAACTGTCATAGGTGTACTAACAGGTTTGCAATCCTCTAACTGGAATCTCTTAAGCATATCCTTAACATAGTTAGACTGATGGATAAAGACTCCCTTTTTGGAATGTATTATTTGAAATTCAAGGAAGAAATTTAGTTCACCAAGCATAGACATTTCAAATTCTTGATGCATCATCTTAGCAAAGTCTTCACTCATTTTTATATTATTACTACCAAATATGATATCATCAACATACACTTCCACAATGATCAAGTTATTACCATCAATTTTTCAATAAAGATTGTTGTCTGTTGATCCCCTTTTGAGGCCTTGTTTTTGTAAATAAGAGTTTAGCCTTGCATACCATGCTCTGGGTGCTTGTTTTAATCCATAGAGTGCCTTATTTAATTTACAAACATCATCTCTTTTATTGTTTATTTGGAACCCATCTGGTTGCTCAATATAGACTTCCTCTTCTAAATTTCCATTGAGAAATGCTGATTTAACATCCATTTGGTACACTTTAAATTTTTGTAGCTGGAAAAAGATAAGAACATCTTAATTGCCTCTAATCTGGCTATAGGTGCAAATGTTTCTTCATAGTCTACTCCTTCAACCTGATCATAACCTTTTCATACTATTTTGGATTTGTTGCTGATTACTTTCCCATCTTCATTCATTTTATTTTTATATACCCATTTAGTTCCAATGGCATTTTTATCTTTTGGTATAGGAACTAGTTCCCAAGTTTGATTTCTTTCAATTTGATCCAATTCTTCATTCATAGCTTTAACCCAGTTCTCGTCTTTGCATGCCTCTTTTGTTGAACTTGGCTCAATATGTGACAACAATTCTAATTTTGTTTGATACAATAGTTGTCTTCTTGTTTTCACTCCATCATTCATATCTTCAATAATCAGTTCTTGGGGATGATTTTTTTGAATAATTCTTGAGGGTGTCTTTGTATCTCTTCTTGGGAATTCTTCTCTTGTATCTCCATCTTCACTATCTTCTTCACTTTCACTAGTATCCATATCATCTTCTTCCCTTTCTTTTTCATTCTCTTCTACTTCTTCTAGTTGTGTGGCAAATGTCTCATCATCATCTTCATCATTATTTTTAGATATGGTCTCTTGATTTTTGATCCTTATCATTTTTAGATCATCCACCTTGACATCTGCACTTTCAACAATATTATGTGATCTATGATTGTAGCATCTATATGCCTTCTTGTTTGAAGCATATCCAAGAAAAATACCTTCATCAGATCTGGCATCAAATTTTCCAAGACTCTCATCTAATCTTTTGATGTAGCATGTACTTCCAAAGACTTTGAAGTATTTCACTGATGGAGCTCTTCCAAACCATAGTTCATAAGGAGTTTTATCACTATCAACTCTTAGCTGACCTCTGTTCAATATGTATATAGCTGTGCTTACAACTTCCCTCCAATATCCATCTGAAAATTTTGCTTCATTGAGCATAGTCCTTGCAACCTCCTGAACTGTTATGTTCTTTCTTTCAGCAATCTCATTTTGTTGAGGTGTCCTAGCAGCAGAGAATTGTCTTTTTATTCCATGAGTTTCACAGAAGACATCAAACTCTTTTAAGGTGAATTCACCACCATTTTCTGATCTAAGACATTTTATTTTTCTCTCCCTTTCATTTTCAACAAGGGTTTTAAAGGCTTTGAATTTGTTGATTGCTTCTGATTTTTCTTTGAGAAAACATATCCAACTCATTCTAGTAACATCATCAATGAAAAACATGAATTAATAGTCTCCTTGTAGACTCTTGGTTCTCGTAGGTCCACATAGGTCAGTGTGAACAAGATCTAAAGGTTTAGAGGTTGTGTATTCTTTTGTTTTGAACCTTACCCTAGTTTGCTTCCCTAGTTGACAGTGTCTACACATAGCATTTGAGGGTTTTATGATTTTTGGCAAGTTTCTTACTGCACCAAGGTTGTTGACTTTCACAAGATTGTCAAAGTTAATATGCCCCAATCTCCTATGCCATAGCCAACTTTCATCTACATAATTTATATGACACTCCTCATTCAATTTTGCATCTAGTATATATACATTTTCAGGAGTTCTAGGAGAAGTACCAACTAATTTTCCCGTGTCTTCTCTCCTAATATCACATTTTTGGGAATCAAAGATGAAGAAGTATCCCTGATCATAGGTTTGAATGACACTTAATAAGCTAGGCTTCAATTTATCGACAAGTAGTACATTTCTAGATTTGTCTTTTCCCAAGCTCACAGCGCCTTTCCCAAGTATGTTACTTGAAGCATTATCACCAAATGTAAATTTACCTTTTTGTTTCTTTAAGTCTAAAAACTTGTCTTTGTTACCTTTCATATGTTTCGAGCATCCATTGTCAACATACCAGAGATCCTTTTCATCTTGAGTTTTTAGGGAAATAAGACATTCTCTTTTTGATGTTTTTACTCTCCAAAGTTTCTTCTGCTCTCTAATGAACTTGGGTTGTTCTAAGACTTCCATTAGTATGCAATTAATGGATTTATGTCCATGATTATGACATCTGAAGCATTGTAAGTCCCCTTCTTGTAGAGGTTCAAAGGAGTTATAATTTCTTCTCTTAACTCGATTTGCTGCTTGTTTATCCTTAAGGATATAATTCATAACCTTCAAATTTATCTTTCTATATGCTCTACAATTTATAGCTTTGTGTCCAAAATTAGAGAATGCAAAGAAATAACCAAGAAAAATGCGAGGATACCTGTTTTGGTAAAACTTCTATGGTATTGTCTTGCCTTCTTTCCTGATGGGTGGAGGTAATGTTCTAGAGTTCTGATAATTACTTATCTTCTCTTCATTTTTCTTCTTGAATGTACTATGAAGAACATCTGCATAAGATTTTGAGTTAACATGGCTTTCCTTTTGAGAATAACCTATTCCATTTTTATTTCCAGAATCCCTTTACGTTGTAATAATATTATCTAATATTTTAGAGCTATTTTCAGATTTTGTTTGAATGATTTCTGTATCCAGCTCCTTTTTCAGATGAACTATTTATGCCTCCATCTTTTCAACAGTTATTTGTTTTTCTTCAAGAGACTTTTCCAGACTTTCTTCAATCTTATTTGCTTCTAAGATTTGTTTTTTCAGATTGTTCATAAGTTTTTCCATCTCCTTTTCTTCTTGTTCATATTTGTCTTTCTGTTCAACTACAAGAATTTTCAATTGTCTATATCTGGTTTTGTATTTTCTTAATTCATCTAAGGCACTGAGAAGTTATTCCTCCATATTAACTTCTGCTTCATCTTCTAACTCTTTCTCATGTTTAATTTTTTCTATTTCATTAGATTCTTCAATACCTAAGAAAATGACTTCATCATCATCAGATTCATCGTTGTCATGAGCTGTTGTCTTCTTCTTTTGAGTAGAAATTCTTTTTCCCTCTATAGAAATTTTTCTTGTAGTTGGGTTTTTCCTTTTTCTGGTACTGTTTGTTTTTGTTTCCTTTCTCTTCAGGGTCCTCCTTGGGATAGGGACACTTGGATGCGAAATGACCAACTTTTCCACAATTAAAACATTTGAAAGGAAGCTTTCCTTTATATTTCCCTGATCCTTTCTGAAGTTTTCTAATGAAGTTGGCTTCTTCCACATCAGATTCTTCATGATGACAAGATTGAGGTTTTTGCTTCTGATTTATCTTTGTCTTGAATGCTTTGAAAGTTGTTTCGTCATTTTCTGATTTATTGTTTTCTGTTCTCATCTCATATGCTGTAACAATTCCATGGAGCTGGTCAACTGTGAGTGAGCTTAGATCGGATCTATCTTCAAATAAGGAAATCTTTGCATCATATCTCATCGGTAATGACCTTAGTACTTTTTGCAAAATGTGTTTATCTGTAACTTCTTCTCCTGCTGCTCTAATTGAGTTGATCACTTCATCTACCCTATGAAAGTAATCAACAATATTTTCTTCTTCTTTTATTTTCAAGTTTTCAAATTGAGTTCTATAGGTCTGTAGTTTGGCTTCCTTGACTTTGTCATCTCCTTCACATACGACCTCCAATTTTTCCCAGATTTCTTTGGTCGATTTGCAATGCATAACTTTCACACATATAGAGTTAGTTAAACCTGCTAGAATACCATTTACTTCTCTTGAGTTATCATTACAGATTTTCTTTCCTCCAAAGTCTTTGGGTGGATTAGTTGGTGCAATGTAAGCATCTACAACAGATTGCCAGATATCAAAACCAAGAGCCAACACGAAGTTTTTCATTCTTATTTTCCACAGAGCATAGCCTTCTCCATTGAACAATGGTGCTTTGTTGTTAGACATTCCTTCTTGTTGATCCATATTTAGGATCTACCTTCAAGTTTGTTAGATTGTGCTGAAGGAACCTGCTCTGATACCAATTGAAAGATTAGATCCTGTCACTGAGAGGAGGGGGGGGGGGTGAATCAGTGACACAAAAATTATATCAATTTTTCATTTATTAATGCAAACATAATTTTAACACAATATTTTATCGTGGAACCCAAATGGGAAAACCAAAAAATCTTTTCTATTAACTGCAAAATTTGTTTTACATGAAATATAGAAGGAAGATGTACTTCCTCTTTGATTAGCACCAACTGATTAGGATGCACCCACACCCTGGTTTACTAGCACCAACTGGTAGGAGGCTCTAACCCCCTGTTTAGTCAGCTATAACTGACAAGGAAGCACCAAATCCCTCTACAGGCACCAACCTGCCCTTGCACCACCCAACCACCCTTAATGCATAGGTATTATCTTTTCTTTCTGGAATCTTCTTTAGATTTTGATCTTCTGATATGGACTGTAGAGACACATTCGTCTCACCACTTTTTCTCGTTTATATACTCTTCAAATAGGTGTGAAATTTAAAACATCATGTCCCTTTATTTGAAACATTGTACGTTTTCGTTTAAAATGATAAACTAAACTTTAATTAATTTCATTTTTCCTTTTTATTCTTTATTCATATTTTCATGATTTATTTTCTTTTAATCATGACTATGTATCGGTTCATTTTACCGTGAAGGTTTTTTCATAAATTGATCACAGTCATGGATCAATTTAATCCTTTATACTCGATATCAAATCTCTTTTACTTCACATAGACTAGATTTCGTGGAGGTGCTTCCTTCAAGCTATTTCACATGACCGTGCATTACAGAACCATTGGTTCAACAATTTTGGCAATGCATTACACTCAACAATGTCAAACCTCTTTACCATATGACCAATTGCGGTGACCTCACGCTTTAGGAAATTAGACCAAATGAGTGTTTGATCACTTCTCAGTTCAATGCCTACAATTCATCCTCCTGATGAGATAGACAGTTGATGGGGTTTCGACATTTAGACATTCGATTCTTCGTGACTTCACCCTTTACTAAACTCATGATCACGAAATTGCCAAAACAACCGGACGGGTCAAATTCCCCATTGAGATGGACAGTTGACGGCGTTTCGACGTTTTAGGCATTCAAATCTTCATGACTTCCACTTTCAGAATTCCTGATTAGGATATCGCTGAAATGATCGGATGACTCACATTTGTTTTGCGAAGACAAATCAACGGTTTATATTTGATCCTTACATTTCTTAATCCAACGGCCAGGGCTTAATCAAGTGCTGAGATGGATGGTTGCTGAGACTTTGGAATATTGGGTGAGTGTTGTGGTGAAAACTCTTGGTATGGCATCACCAAAATGACCGGATGGTTTGCGTATGATCTTGCCAAAATGACTGGACGGTTCGAGTTTTATTTAACAGAAATAGATTGACGGTCCATAACCTTGGTGATCCGATGACTGACGGGGTTTCAACATTCCTATGAAAAAAGGGGGGTCAATGCTCGTACTCCTGGTATCTAAAATGTTTCTCTCGTTGGATCGATGATCCAGGTCACTCCTCCTTTTCTTTGAATCTAATGGTCCACGCTGCTCCTCCTCTTGAGATTTTGGAGTTCAGACTTTCGGGGTTTTGAACAAACCTCATCGTTTATATTATGCCACTCTTATCCTATCCTTCCACTTTGATATGATCCAACAACTGCTGAGGCTCTCAAAGCAGATCAATGGTCGACAAATTCCTCCATGCATCTATCCTGGATCTAACAACCCATGGCTATTTGTTCCTGTTGTCTCTAGCAATCTCTACCGTCCATCGCGAATATCGATGGCTCCTTTCTCTGAACTCAATGCCAGCCCTTTTGAGCTTAACTCGACTCTCATCCTTCATCTGAGCTCTTTCAAGCCTCTATCCCTCCTGAGCTTGATTCATAGGAACATTGTTGATCCTATCATGATCAACAATAATCACGAATTTCTTCTGCTACCTGATATACTGTGCAATGCACTCTTCCTATTCGCTCTTCCTACTGAGCTTGCGCTATCGTCCTCTTCACATTGTTTGACATCTTCTGCTTAACTGATATTCTTGTTGACATCAATACCAATCTCAACTGCGGTAATTCATCATCAATTTGACTATTGACATCAATGACAATCTGTCCAACAGTCTCCCCTTTTGTCATTGAGGGAAACACACTAACTTCATATTGAAAGCTCCCCTTGTGATGATGCTTTCCTCTTATGAGGATTTTATTTTTATGAAGTTTCTCCCCCCCTTTGACATCAATGGAAAAGGGGTTCTCCTATGATCTGTTTGTATAAGTACTTTTATGACCACTAGTAACACCTTCTGTAATCACACTTTTTCTATCATAACTAAATGACTCCTTTTGTCGTTGATTGCTATCTCCCCCTGAATAGGTGCCAACTAGTGCAATATTTTCTGTGAAGATTCCATGTAGTTTTTCCATGCTTATTTAGTCTAGATCTACTCTTTCTTCTAGTGCTGATATCTTATGATCAAATCTCTTAGGAAAATATCTTAGTACCTTTTGAACAATTACAAATTTTTCAATTTCTACTCCCCATCCTATGATTGCATTCACTGTTTCATCGAATCGTAAGAAGTAAGCTGCAATATTCTCATCTTCCTTCATCTTTATTTGTTCGAATTGACCTCTGTAAGTTTTAAGGTTTTCTTCTTTGACTTTTGAATCTCCTTCATAAATATTTTTAATTTTGTCCCAAATCTCTTTAGAGGATTTACAATGTACAACTTTGGTATAAACCGATTCACCAAGACCATTCATAAGTTCATTTGTGGCTCTGGAATTATTTTGACTAAGTTTCATTTCTTTTTCACTTGTTGGCGGAACTGCTGGTTCTTTGTATCCATCTACTACTGATTGCCAAATTTCAAATCCCCGTGCCTGTGTATATATTTTCATACTTCTTCTCCAGCATGCATACTTATGTCCATCAAACTGTGGTATTCCATTTTTATAGATGTTTTTCTTCTCTATGATCTAACTTTCAGTGGTTAAACTGATTTTTGAAGGAACTTGCTATGATACCGATTGTTCGATTACTGAGAGGGGGGGTGAATTAGTAATAGAGCAATCTAATCCCTTTTAACCATAAAATGCAAGTGTTATATCAATGTCGCATTATCATCCAATAGTTTCAGAGTAAATAAACAGTGAACAAATGAGCAATGATACACATACACAATACACCGGTGTTTTTACACGGAAATATAAAGTGAGAGAAAACCACAAAATGGTTTTTCTCATATGTCTTTAAGAATTACATTCATTGGAAGTACCAACTTCCTTTTTTTTCTAGCTACAACTAGAAGGAGGCTCCAACCCCCTAGTTTCTCAAGCTACAACCTGAGGGAAGCTCCAACTTCCCAATTCTCAAGCTACAACCAGAAGGAGGCTACAACCCCCTATGTTCTTTGGCTACAACCACCTATCCTTGCCTCGTCGAACCACCCTGTCGTAGTGTTAGGATATTTAGACACTTAGGAGTTAGTTAAGATCTACTTGGTCTAATATGTTGTTAGGTAAAAGTGTGTTTCTTTAGTATGCATTAGTATGCATTTGTGGTTAGGAAATCCGACGGTCACGATATGTTCCTGACATAGAGTGATCCGACGGTTCATACTCTCCTCGATCTTAACGGCCATTGATCCATGGCTTAACACCCGATTGGTCTATGATCTCTATTTAAAGAGCATGGAGGGTCATTTGCCGATGATCTATTGTGAGAAAATCTCTTGTAAAATCTCTCTGTAATCTTTTTCTTTGCATTAATAAACTGCTCCAAGTGGTCGCGTTGGCTGGGGCCATGGATGTTTCCCCGTAGGGGTTTTACCACGTGAAAACATCGGTGTGTTGATCTTTGATCTGTTTATGTGAGTGGTTACTAAAGGTGTTCATCCTCTATTGGAATACCTGTGTTGTCGAACATGGTATAAAAGCCTGTTTGAAGACCCGCTCTTGTTGTAGATCGAGATCGTGAAGCCGAGTTTCCTCATCTCCATTTCTGGCATTTTCGTACATTTCTGGGCTGAAAGGACTGTTCCATTGCGTTCATAGCACTTGTTTCATTTAGGATCACTTTTTGTTTCACTCGAAAAGGTTTTCATTTTCCCAAGATACGACCATTACAGTCAGATCCAGAGGTATGAAGTCCGAATACGCATTTTTTTTTTAATTTTTGCAAAGTTTTGATTTTTATTTCGGTTTGTATTTTTTTATTTCTGGGTTGCTACTCTTTTAGATATGTGTATTCTCTTTGCCCCGCGCCTTGTTCAATCTCGGCAAATCAGAAACAGATAGTAAAAGGTGCATCTTCCGGGTAAGCTAACCGAGATCTAACCCTTGTTGTCATCGAGAAGCGAAATTTTTTTTCTTGTGTGAAAAGAGTTTTTTGGAGCATGCTCTCCAAGGCCATCTTCATCATCATCATCATCATCAACAACAACAACACCCCCAAAACAACACCCCCAATCCTCCTTCTGAACATTACAATATGTTTTGCTAGACCATTTGGTTAAAACTTGCCTTATTAAGTAAGAGGTCTTGAGTTCAAGTCTCTCTTTTGTTACTTTTTTTGAAAAAGTTCATGCTAAAAATT
>ML797692.1:60079-80229 GCA_009831015.1 Picea engelmannii | reverse complement strand
ATCCGACGGTTCATACTCTCCTCGATCTTAACGACCATTGATCCATGGATTAACACCCGATTGGTCCATGATCTCTATTTAAATAGCATGGAGGGTCATTTGCCGATGATCGATTGTGAGAAACTCTCTTGTAAAATCTCTCTATAATATTTTTCTTTGCATTAATAAACTGCTCCAAGTGGCTGCGTTGGCTGGGGACGTGGATGTTTCCCCGTAGGGGTTTTACCACGTGAAAACATCAGTGTGTTGATCTTTGATCTGGTTATGTGAGTGGTTACGGAAGGTGTTCATCCTCTATTATAATACCTGTGTTGTCGAACACGTAGAAGTAGAATGATGGAACCATTGTCACACTATCATTATGAGATATAATATTGTAAACCTGCACCAATCAAACTGAACCAAATGAATGCATCAACCATGCACCAAATATGTACCAATCATGCATCAAATACACAAACTATGACTCATTAATATGTACCAACATCATCAACTATACACCTCATGTATGTGCCAACTCATCAACTACTTGTCTCAACCATGTACCCAACATGTACCTCAACCAAAATCCCTCATCAATTTCATCATCCAAATCTGAATTGTAACTCTGTAATAGAAATGGTGTATATGATCACATACCTGCAAACCTTCCTTAACTTTAACAAAAAGAGACTAGCATTTTCATCAAACTTTACTTTAGTCTCACATGACTAATTTTGGATTAGTCAACAACCCTAACTTGAAATAATAATAACTATGTACCCGTAATGAATAAAGATCTGAAAATAGTACACAATGTTCTTCAATGTCTTTTATGCAATTCCTCTAGGTTTCACTGCTTGGAACCTCTCAGAAAAGGAGCTATAGAAAAAATGACATACCTTGTTGAATTTTGTCTTATTCTAGAGAGAGAACTTGTAGAGCGTGCCCCGCATGGAATACTTGTTGTATGGATCTGAAAATGGTACAAAGAATACTAAATATTATACTATAATCGATACATTTGGTCTTACTAAATTTGGATTTGTTATTAATAAGTTATGACTTTTTTACCCGAAACACCTGTTTTAGACTAGTTTCAGGACTAGCCACAAACCCTATTTTCCACGGAGTGTAACTCCAAAAATACAATAACCCACAATCTGAAATTTTTATCACATCTAATTGGATATGTTTCCTCAACGACCTCCTGATTTCGCGGTGTGAATCATTCTAGAAAAAAATTTATTGCAAAAATGGTGAGATGACCTGTAAATAACATACCTTAGAAAACATCATGAAAACAATTTATCCTCCCTTGAATTTCATCCTTCTTTACTTCACCTTCCCTCTTAAATTCACCTTAGATATCCTTTGGTTACCTCAGTCACTTGTAGATATTCAATATTATCAAGTGTAATTAAAATGAGAGACCCTTGCCTCCTATTTATACTTTTATGTAGCTTCCTCAAGGGGTTACCTTCTAACCATCTTAAACCACTTTCCTTATTTTAGAGCTAACCCACTTCTAACCACTTGTCCACTTAGTAATTTCTCCATGAAATTTATTATTTAAATAATTTGTTTTGTATCCACTTTGACTTATAGCACACTCATCACTTCACTTTATTATTTAAATAATTTCTTCTTTGCAACCACTTTGACTACTTTGTTCTTTTGGGGATTCTAGATGACTCATGAGGGTTCTCCAACTTCACATGGCCATAAATATCTAACCGTGAGGAGTTATGTGATGTTCCATATACTATCGGAAATGGAATGACACATACTATCCATATAGAATAGTCTTACCTTCAAATATATTGAAACTCATACCATTATACATCAAACAAGCTTGGGTCCATTACCCAAACCTTTGTGCTACTAGAATTTGCTACCAGACTTTATTCAAGGGTTGACATCAATGAAAACCAACCCAACTAATCGATAGCTCCCAATATCATTACAATTTACATCCATAACCTATGATTAATTATTTTGGTTTTTATAGAGACAAGATTGAAGGAAAAGATAACAAAGGAAATGGAATTATGGTGAGTCTTCGAGGCAAATATAGCAAAGAAAATGACATTATAAAAAGTGTGGGATTCAAAAACTTTAAGTATGTAAACTAAATACAATGTCGATTCCCATATTGAAAAGAATCAACAATTATTATAACACATGAATTTAAGTGTGGGTTCACAATGTTAAGGTGTCTAAGCTTCTTTGGGAAGCTTTGATTAAGTGACACATAAAATAGTGCATACAATAATACGGTGGTAGGATATTTATCTATATGTGAGCTATGTGATAGATTTAATGTTGTTGAAGGGTACACCATATCAAGGAATGGATAAGAGCCAACTATAATAGAGATTATTTTTTTGTTTAGATGACAAAGACAAGTATTGTGTGATGAACCAATGCTCATTAACCAATCAAGCATTGGAACTGATGAAATTGATTGGTTATTGAAAATATGACACTTCTTTTTTCATTTTTTGATATTTGTTGTCCTTCATAAATAACAAGTGGTTTCAAAATTTTCATTTTTTTAAGAGTATATTTTATTTTACCTTTCTAGGACAAGTTTGAACCCCTTGGAAGGGCTAAAAAGGGTTCAATTTTTATCACTAGATACAAGGTGTATCACATGAAAATAATCTTCATGCAATATAGCCCGTATCGCATGAAAAAAAGTTTCTTCCAATACAAGGAAGCTTGGAAATATTGAGAAGGTTTTGGAGTTAGAAGGTTTTGAAGAAGTTGGCTTATTGCATGAATTTTAAGGTCATGTGATGCAAAATTGTTGAAAAATTGGTGTAATTGATGTAAACCTTGATAGATAGGTGAAGTATCATTGATTGATTGGTTTGATAAGAATTTTCAATATTGGACATAATGTTATGAAGATGACTTGAGTGCCAAGCATTGTCAATATTGGACATAATGTTATGAAGTTGACTTGAATATCAGTAGAAAGATAATATTGACTAATATATTGTATGAGATTGATGAAATCATCCTATATTGTATGAGGTTGATGAAATCACCCCAATGGAAATATGGTTTATGGTGGATTGTGTCATTAACTTCCATGCATAAAAAGAAACTATGAAGAAATTGTCCAGATAAAAAGGGTAAATGGAGAATCCAATATGGATGCATACAAATCACAAATAAGAATGTTGGACATGGTGTTATAGAGTTGGAATTGATGTCAAATAAGATTATTATGGGAATCATTATAGTCACAGAGTAAAAAATTATGGTATAAACGTCTCAACAAGAAGTTGAAAAAATTAAAAAGTCGAAGGTCGAAGTCAAAGAAATTGGGGGTCAAAATCAAAGAGGTCGAAGAAGTTGAAGGTCAAAGTCCAATAAGTAGAAGAAATCAAAATCTAAGAATCCAAAGTTGAAGTCGAAACCAAAGAAATTTGGGACGACCAAAGTCGAACTACACAAGTTGGTTTTCTTCTAAGTCAAGTCGGTCTGAGTAGAAGTGAAGTAAATTACCCTGAAGGTCGAAGTTGAAAGAAAATTGAGTCGGGAAATTCAAGTTGGCCAAAGCAATTCAGGATGACCAAAGTTGAATCACTCAAGTCGATTTTCTTTTTAGTCAAGTTGGTCCAAGAATGAAGAAACCTGAGGGTTGAAATCGAAGCAAACTTAAATTGAGAAATGCAACTCGGGTTGAGGCTAAAGCAAGTTGGGTGGAATAGAATTGAAATACTCAAGTCAAAATTTATCCTATTTGATTCAACCAAAAATATGTTTTTCGGTTGAATGAGGAAGCAAATACGAAAAAGGGTGAAGACCAAGTCAAATCTTTAGTGACTAGTAGCTGAGAGGGAACTGGTTTTAATATTCACCATCAAATAAATTTTTTACAAGTTGAACTTAAATAGTCACCAAAAAAGGAGATATGTGGAGGTCTATTTATACATTCATGAAAAGGTAAAATGCACTGAAGAAAATATGGCATCCGACGACGAAAGGAAAATTTAGGTAAAATTCTTTCAAAGAACCACTTGTATCGGCCACCTCGCACATATGTTGGGGAAAATTTCCGTGTGTCAGCTAATTGGGCATGTTATGCATAAAACACATGTCTTATAATTGTAAAATTCATTTCCATCACTCCAGAATCTTTGTATGAAATCAATGTCTAATTTTTTGTATGGAAATCAATTAATGAAATCACCATTTGTGTTAATTAAATGAAGGGGTGCAATGTTTCATTACTAAAAGACACAATGGTTCAACCTTATACGTTTTGGAAAGTATATAAGCATACAAACAAGGTGAAAGGAAAGTGTCTCTATGGGTTTTACATAGAAGATATAAAGGCATAGAAGAGTCCAAGGAAGAAAGACAAGATACTTATATAACGAGGGTGGAAAGGTGGAGCAAGGAAGGACTAATGTCCTTTACTGATTAAATTTTGAAGACATGAATTTGGTGCTTCCTAGGGTTGGTGCCCTAGAAAAGGGAGTTGGTACTTCCTAGGGTTAGTGCCCTAAACAAAGGAGTTGGTGCTTCCTAGGGTTGGTGCCCTAAAACAAGGGAGTTGGTGCTTCCTAGGGTTGGTGCCCTAAAACAAGGGAGATGGTGATTCCTAGGGTTGAAACCCTAACCAAGGATATTGGTGCTCCCAATCATTATTGTAACTTGTATTATTGTATTGATTTTATATTCAAGTTTACTGTTGTTGATCAATTGTTATTAATAAGTTAAAATTATCAAAAGTTTAAATAATTAACCAATATTGATTCACCCCCCCCCTCTCAGTATTGACCAAGTTTCCAACAATTGGTATTATAGTGGGTTCCTTCACTACAGTTTAACCACTCAATTGTTTTGAAGAGAACAATTGGTATCAGAGCGGGTTCCTTTTGCACAATCTAACAACTGGAAGGTAGATTTTGAAGCAATGGATCAACAAGAGGGAATTTCTTCCAACAAAGCACCTCTGTTCAAAGGGAATGATTATGCATTCTAGAGTGTGAGAATGAAAATTTATGTCATGGACCTTGGATGTGATGTTTGGAAAGTTGTTGAAAGTGGTTATACTACACCATCTACCCCACCTAGTGTTACTTCTCCAAAGAAGTTATTGAATGAAAATTCAAGAGCAGTCAATGTTATTCTAGGAGGATTAACCAATCCTATATTTGTAAAGGTAATGCATTGTAAGTTAGAAAAAGAGATCTGGGACAAAATAAAGGTCATATATGAAGGAGACAATAAAGTCAAGGAAACCAAATTGAAAAACTATAGAACTTAGTTTGAAAATTTGAAATGAAGGAGGAAGATGACATAGCTGAATATCTTCAACGAGTTGATGAAATTGTTAATTCAATCAGAGCATTAGAGGAAGAAATCAAAGACAAACCCATTGTCCAAAATATATTGAGATCATTACCTATGAGGTATGATGCCAAAATTTATACCTTTGAAAACATACCATATCTTGATAAGCTCACAGTAGATGAACTACATGTGATCCTATAACATATGAGATAAGAACAAGGCAAGAAAAACCAAAAAAAGGGGAAATTTCCTTCAAGGCATAAAAATCAAGGAAGAAGCAAGTGTAGGTACCTAATGAATATTTTTCAGAGATATTTGATGAAGAAGTAGCTAATTTTATGAAGAAACTCAAGAAAAGGACTGGTAAATACAATGGAAAGTTTCCTCTGATATGCTTCAACTGTGGCAAAGTTGGACACTTTGCTAACAAATGTCCATATCCCAAGCATGAGGATAGTGATGATGAGGAAATTAAAAATCATAAAGAACATAAGAATGGTAAGAAAAAGAACAAAAATAAATACTACAAACAAAAGAATAATCTCTACACCAAAGAGGACAACAAATATTTTGAAGAAAGTGAAGATGAAGATTCAAAGCTTATATTTATGGGAATGAAAACTCAAGATAATGTTGTAGATGATGAATAAACTCTGAATTTAAAGGATACGTAGACCTGGAACTAGAGTTGATCATTGTTATCGAGGAACTAAGAAAGTATAAAAAGAATAACAAGCTACTAAGGGCACAACTTCAAGAGTTTGAAGAAACACATCAATCAACAGAAGTAGATGCATCAAGAGTCATCGAAGAATTATAGAAGATAATCAGTGATTTGAAGTCTCAACTCCTAGAAGTTAAAAGAATTGAAGAAGTCATTTTAAATCAACTCAATGGTAGAGAACAAGTATGTGAGAAGCTAGAAGCTGAGATTGAGCTCCTAAAAGGTGAACTTGAGAAAGAAACGAAGGGATCAAAATTTGAAAATAGTTCAAAAATCGTGCATGAAATTATCAGTAGTCAGAGGTCACCAAACAACAAGTATGGTTTGGGATACACCCAAGAATCAACTTCTACATCACAAGGATTTGTAAACAGACCAATCAGTTATGCAGATGCTCTTAAAATATCCTTAATAAGAGAATATAATAAGGAAAGGATGATGCCATTGGAGACCATCCAAAATAAACAAAATCCAACACCCCTTACTAAAGAAAGAGATGAAGAGAAGAATACAATCACCAGAATAAATCCCTCTAACAAATATCAACAGATCTTCCTTGGACATTGCTATTCTTGCAATAATTTTGGACACAAATCAATACATTGTAAATCCTATGGAAAGTACAATCCAAAGAATGTACAAAGAAGAAATAAGTTTAATACAGAGAAAATAAACTACAACTCTCTCTCTCCTTTACAAAATCTCAATGTTGAATGCCAAAGGTGCAACAACTATGGCCATAAATCTAGTGAATGTAGATTACCAATGCAATCCTTGCAGATAGGAAACCCTAACAAACAAAATAAGAATATATGGAAAATAAAATATGAAGTACAAAGAAAGAAAGATGATGAATATATTGCACCTGGAATTGATCAAGTTAATAATAGGGGAATGGAGGGTAAATCTACTAATAAGGAATATAAAAATCAAAGTTTTGCATATAAAGTGAATCAAGCTCAAGAAAGGAGAGTTCCTGAAGAAGAATATGACACTATTGTAGTTCTTGATGATGTCTTGCAAATCAATAGTCCACTAGCCAATGAAAGAAAAATGGAAAAATAAAATTCTAAAGAAGAAGATGAAGAAGTTTATGTTACACAATATAGTGATGATTATGATGAATCTTCAATAGTAGACCAACCGGAAGAAGTGAGTGATGATGATCTCCAAATTTTTCCAATGCTATTTTGATGATCTATTGAAGCTCCTCCTCAATAGAA
This sequence comes from Picea engelmannii, assembly GCA_009831015.1. Classification (NCBI taxonomy): domain Eukaryota; kingdom Viridiplantae; phylum Streptophyta; class Pinopsida; order Pinales; family Pinaceae; genus Picea; species Picea engelmannii. The sequence goes on along the minus strand of ML797692.1, from coordinate 72,987 downwards.
AATACAAACAAAAGAAAGGAAATAGGATTTGAGGAAGACTTAAGGTTGTTCCTGGTGATGACCTTATGAGTATTGAAGAACATAAAATGTTACTCATGAATGTTAATCTTGGCTGAGGGAAATCATAAATTTGTTAAAAAAAATCAAAATTCCATCATTGTTTGTATATCTAAAACTTGAATTTGATAAGACAAAGGAAAGAGAAAGGAATGTGCAGTATGATTTGGAGCAATAATTAATGCTACATATGCTACTAAATTATGATATGATCTAGACCCAATGAGGTATTATCAAAAGAATTAGAAACTATTAAGGAGGCTCTTGGGTTACAAATGGATGAATAGATGACTAGCATCATCAAGAAATTGGGAGCAATTTGAAAGAAAATAATGATAGTCCTTGAGTAGCATTTGTATAATCTTGGAACACTCTTGAAGGAAGCTAAAGGGAAACATAACTAAAATATATCCACTACATCATTGAGGCAACATGGTTAGAACAGGACTACAGTTTAAAGTATCATGGAAAAACTAAAACATGTCTCAAGTATCTAAGGCAACACTACATTAGAAGATACTATGACCAATTTAATTGTGTTTCTAATAAGGAAGAAGTTGAAGTTGGTTACTACATAAAAAAATGACTATGATAGAAGAATTAATGTGGCATATGTTGAGAAAGGGGGAGAGATAAACCGTAAAACAAAGTCCAAAACAAATGGCACAAAAAAGGGGAAGCATCACCTCAGGGGGAGCATCATCTCAGGGGAAGAAGATAAATATTCCCTTTGTGATTGTTTACAAAGGGGGAGAGATAAAGAGTAAATTAAAATCAACTCAAAGAACTCAAAATACATAATACATTCACAAGGGGAGTAAGATTGTTTTACTAGGTTGCCATCAATAACAAAGGGGGAGATTGTTGACAGTTTGGTTGTCATTGATGTCAACCTTGATAGATAGGCGAAGTATCATTGATTATTGGTTTGATAATCATTTTCAATATTGGACATAATGTTATGAATATGACTTGAATGTCAAGAAGTGTCAATATTGGACATAATGTTATGAAGTTGACTTGAATATTAGTAGAAAGATAATATTGACTAATATATTGTATGAGCTTGATGCACTCATCCTATATTGTATGAGGTTTATGAAATCACCCTATTGGCAATATGGTTTATGGTGGATTGTGTCATTAACATCCATGCATAAAAAGAAATTGTGAAGAAATTGTCGAGATAAAAAGGGTAAATGGAGAATCCAATATAGATGCATACAAATCACAAATAAGAATGTTGGACATGGTGTTATAGTGTTGGTATTGGTGTCAAATAATATTAGTATGGGAATCAATATAGTCACAAAGTCAAGAAGTCTGGTATAAATACCTCAACAAGAAGTTGAATAAGTTGAAAAAGTCGAAGGTCTAAGTTAAAGAAATTGGGGTTCCAAATCGAAGAGGTCGAAGAAGTCAGAGGTCGAATTCAGATAAGTATAAGAAGCTAAAATTGAAGAAGTCAAAGATTGAAGTCGAAACCAAAGCAATTCGAGACGATCAAAGTCAAATTACACAAGTCAGTTTTCTTCTAAGTCAAGTTGTTCTAAGTAGAAGTGAAGTAAAGTACCCTGAAGGTCGAAGTTGAAAGAAAATTGAGTAATAAAATTCAAGTCGGACAAAGCAATTCAGGATGACCAAAGTCGAATCACTCAAGTCAGTTTTCCTCTTAGTCAAGTTGGTGCAAGAATGAAGAAAGCTATAGGTCGAAGTCGAAGAAAACTTAAATTGAGAAATACAAGTCAGGTCGAGGCTGAAGCAAGTTGGGTGGACTAGAATAGAAATACTCAAGTTGAAATTTCTCCTAGTTGATTCAACCAAAAATATGTTTGTCGATCGAATGAGGAAGCAAATACAAAAAAGGGTGAAGACCAAGTCAAATATTTAGTGACTAGTAGTTTGGAGGGAACTAATTTTAATATACACCATCAAGTAAAATGTTTAGAAGTTGAGTTTAAATAGTCACCAACAAAGGAGATATGTTGAGGTCGATTTATAAATTCATTAAAAGTTTAAATACACTAAAGTCGATCTGGCATTCGATGACGAAAGGAAAATATAGGCAAATTTATTTCAAAGAACCACTTGTATCAGCCACCTCGCACATTTTCTGGGGAAAATTTTCATGTGTCAGCTAATTTGGAATGTTCTGCACAAAACCCATGTCGTAGAATTTTAAAATGTGTTGCCAGCACTAGAGAGTCTTTGTACAAAATCAATGTCCAATTTTGTGTACGAAAATCAATTAATGAAATCACGATTTGTGTTAATTAAATGAAGGGATGCAATGTTTCATTACTTAAAAACACAATGGTTCAACCTTATACCTTTTGGAAAGTATATAATTAGACAACTAAGGTGAAAGGAAGGTGTCTTTGTGGGATTTACATAGAATATCTAAAGGCATAGCAAAGTCCATGGAAGAAAGACAAGACACTTATGTAACGAGGGTGGAAGGGTGGAGCAAGGAAGGACTAATGTCCTTTACTAATTAAAGTTTGAATACATGAAATTGGTGCTTCCTAGGGTTGGTGCCCTAAAAAAAGGAGTTGGTACTTCCTAGGGTTGGTTCCCTTAAAAAAGGAGTTGGTGCTTCCTAGGGTTGGTTCCCTAAAACAAGGTAGTTGGTGCTTCCTAGGGTTGGTGCCATAAAACAAGGGAGTTGGTGATTCCTAGGGTTGAAGCCCTAAACAAGGATATTTGTGTCTCTCAATAATTATTGTATATATTTTATATTCAACTTTATGGTTGGTTATCAATTGTTGTTAATAAGTTAAAATTATTAAAATTTTAAATAATTAACCAATACTGATTCACCCCCCTCCTCTCAGTATTGACCGAGTTTCCAACAAGAATGTCACATGAAGATAAACTTCATGCGATACACCACGTGAAGAGAAATATCCATGTGATGAGATAATGTGTAAGAAATCCTTCTTGCAAAAAAAAAAACTTATTGCAACGCCATGTACCACATGTAGAAAATCTTCATGTGATACATTGAAAGAGAAGAAGACTTTAGAAGATGCAATATCATTGTCACCTTTTCATGTAAGTAGAAATCTTTGGAAAATGTGATCTATTGCAAGAAAGACATATTTCTTGTGATACAGTGCAACGAAATAAGATTTGTGAAGATGTGACAAGGGGAGAATGGAGAAGAAAGGTAAGAGAGAAGGAAGAGAAAGAGAAGAATAAAGAAGACAAGGAAAAATTGGACAAGGAAAATTGATGAATTAGGAGAATGTTTGGAAAGGTGCACCATATCGCAAGGAATTTATTTTCTTGCGATATGTTGCAAGCATCCAAAAAATTCCAGTGATGTGATAAGGGGAAAGGAAGAAAGAAGGGAGCAAGGGGTATTTTTCACAGTGGAAGAAAAATTCTGAAGATGTGACATATTACAAGAAATATAACTTTCTTGTGATACATCACAAAGAAATAATTTTTACATGATGTGATAAAAAGGGAGAGTCTTCCTTTCTCTCAAGAAAATAATTTTCCTTGTGATGTGATGAAGAGGCAAAGATCCTTCATTGTAAGAGAGAATATATTCCTGAGTGTGATGTGTTGCACATGAAGATTTTTTAGAATTGATGAGAATATTTGAAGAGGTGTGGAACGATTCACATGAGAAGCTTTTCAGGTTTGCGATAAGCATGAGAAGGAAGATCTTTTCCTCATTATTTGTGAAAATTGAGGGGAACCTATACAATTATGATGTGTCCTATGTATTGAATATGACATGACAGAAAGAGAAAGAGATCTTGATAAAACTTCTAAAGGCCACAACTTTGTTCTCAAAGCTCATAATTGAGCAAGAGAACAATCGTTGGAAAGCTATCAATGAGTAAAATGTTTTCATAAGATCAAAAGTGAATTTCAGGTAGAGTAATGAGATGAAAATTTTGGATACCCACCTCCTTAATGCTACTTAGGGGGTTGGGTATGTTAGAATAAGAGTTATGATTTTTTAAGAGAAATAAAGAAAATCACCTTTTTAATTGTATTTTTGACTTATGTCCTTATAGGTATAGTCAAATCTCACTTGTAGGAATTTTTTGGATACATAATTAAATTACACATCCAGTCAGTACCCACTCTGTGTACTTTTGATAATTCTACTTTGCATACTTTTGAATATTGTGTATGTGAAATAAAAATCCAAAACATTTGTAGACTAGCCATGATGGCGAGGGACCAATGACACCAAACAAGACCAACCAAACCAAACACTGAGACTTAACCAAAATCAGTGCCAACTTCCATCAACATCATATTACGATCTTTCTCCCTTCCAAAAAAACTTCCATAGGTTTCTTTATAGCGTTACAGACATCAAGTGACAATGAATTCTCTTGTATTATTTGTTGAGTTTCCATCAAGACTCTATAAGAATGATGTAATCAATGGCGGGGCGTAAAAAACATGAACATGGAAGGATAATTTATGTTTATGTGTCTTTGATGGCAGGTGGTAGACATGTATTTTTATAGTGATTAAAATCGGATAGTGAATGTGATGATCCTCACCCTAATTCTCAACTGGTGGGTTTAGTACAAAAGTTTGTTGCGTTGATTTAGTTAGATTAATTTTGGAGTTGAGAAGTGGAAACCTTTCTCATCTAGCCAAAATAACAAAGGTAAAATCTGCAATTTTGGATATGAGTATGGAAAAAATCTTTTTGGTTGAATAAATTATCACTGTAGGAGGATTTTTAGGGATTTTGGATTTTTTTTATTGTAAGTTCATAATAAAATTTATTTATTTATATATAAAACAAATTTATAAAAAAATGTTTAGTATAGAGATTTTGAGTAAATTTTAGTTAATTTTGTGTTAAGTATTCAATTAGCTATTTAGTTTGAATTCTCTAAATAAGATATATTAGTTTACATGTTCATTAAAATTCTATCACCATACACACTTCATATTTTTTCCATTCATTATTCATATAAACATCACACAATTTTTCCATATATTCAACAATATTTATCTTTATCCCTAATTTAGAATTTGCTCTACAAATATCACCAACTTAACTAAAAATGGTAAAAATCATGGCGCAATTTCTATAACTATATTGAAGGTATGAAATTACATATCTTTGAAATTCCATCTCAATCAACTCAACTTGTTTGCACCCAAATCCGAAGGTTAAAAATCTTGTAACCCATTACCAACTAAACGTGTGAAGATGTGGTAAATATACATAAATTTTGTAAAGGTAATACATCACTTTTATGTGGTGGCCGTATTTAGATAACACATCACTTTTATGTGGTGATGAGGTTTCATGTAAAGTCATTAGTGTTGTGGCCACAACAAATCCCCCTTTCATTTTTTTCTTTTACAGGTAAAATGAAAGCCCCCCCCAAACTAAAATTTGAACCCTAATTCCTAATCCTCTACTACTATGAGCCTAATGATTTTTGTTTACCTCCTTGAGAGAGTTGGGGGTTTGGATCTCTATTGATGATTGTATTTGACAAAGGTTTATTAATCATTTTGATCTCATACTTTCAAATGCCTTTGTGATGCTTTTTGACTTATGGTTCTTGGTTGTTCTTTGTATGATTAAATTGATAGATTAACTTTGAGACCTTTGTATATTTCAAAGTATATGATGATCCTATGTGACTACAGAGTTTGATGTTGTATTTTATTACTTGAAAGAGTTTTATTTTGAGGAGTTTATGAATATATGAATTAAATGAAGAACTAATATGCATTATGCATCCTCATGCTTGCATGTTGTGCCTAATTTCTTCATATTTATGCCGAAGTCCTCATATGTTAATGACATTCTTTAGTTTAAACTCATAACTAGAATCACAAGATAATTTATACTTTCTATGAGTTTGAAATCAAATAAACACAACTTTGATGACATTTATGCACACCAACAAGTTTTTCATGAAAGTCGAGATTATAGATGAATCTTTTTGAGAAACGTTTCCTGTTTTCTTCTTCATTTTGCAAAAAAACCCAATGCTTATTTGTAAGTTTGTTAAAGGAGAAGGAAAATAATGTCATGTTTATGATATGCTTGAAAACATTTTCTTCCTCGCATACCTGATTTTATGCTTTCTATTATTGTAGGAGCAAGGTTGCAAAGTCACTGCCTTTACACAACCACTTCAACCTTGAAATGCATGGGGGGATCCCTCGATCTTCTTCCTCTAGATTGGGCTTCTCTCTATTCATATATTTTCTATCATTGGAAGCCAACATTCGACATCCTTAATTAAGCCTTCTCTCTCCCAAACCTCAACCAAATTTTATTTTCTCACCATTGCAACATTTTCTATTTTCTCTTCCTTTAAAAGGCCTAAATCCTATTGTATTATATTATGTGGTTGGAACCTTGATCGTTATCATGATCCCCTCATTGTTTTGGTCTCATCAACCTGACCAAGTGAAGTCCCTTGTGATATTTATGAGGTTTGAAAGGAATAATCTTATTTGAAATGATCTCTATTGGGTTAACCTTCCAGACTCCCCTCTCCTTGAAGGCCTATAGAGATTCTCAGATATGGAAAATTGTCATATTGTCACCCAATGCTTTCTTGCCACTTTTTGTCTCCAGATTCATGCATTGTCATCTGATGTGGGAGCATGTTCTCTGATTTGTCGGTTTCCCTATCCTTGCAAGATTATTGGTATTTTCCCTCCACAATATTCCTCTTGATTGGATTGACATGTCCCATGTGATCATCTAGCGCTGAACTCCTTTGTATCATATGGGCTACCCATTGTGACATTAGTGTGACATGTGAGATGTCGTCCGTTTCTCCCATAGTCACCTATCATTTGTCACCTCCATATTTGTGTGACCTCGACCTTGACTTGATGCACCTAATTGACCTAACATCTCGATTATTCAAAATCTGCATGATATGCATTTTCTCCATTTTGGTCCCTAGGTGCGGAACCCTGAGTAGTGTGGAACCTTGACCCATGTGGAACTAGGTCTATCTTTTCCTATTTTTTGTATATATGATTTGTTTCATTTTCATTTTTATTTTTGATTATTTTATTTTTATTTCTTTGTTTCTTTATTTATTCATTTATTTATTTTTAATTTTTAATTTTCCTATGGTTTTACAAACCACATGGTTTTGACTCCCATGGCTTTCCCAAAATTTCCCATGGTTTTTGAATTACAAGGGAAAATCACTTTTACTGTGGTAAATCACTATTACATGGGGGAAATTGTTTTACGTAGGGAAATTACTACTTTGTACATTTTTCCCTAAATACCCAATGTATATTATATATGTATATATTTGTTTACTATTTTTATTTTATTTTCTCATTTTGTTTTAATTTTAATTTGTTTATGTATTTTCTTCTTCCAAACAAAATCCAAAGGTAATGTATTTCACTATTCTAAGTCGGGACATTTTATTCATTTATTTTATTATTTTAATTTTTGTTCATTTTTTTTTTAATTTTTTTTTTTGTTTTATTATTGTTTTGGGAAGCTGAGCCAATGGATGTACCTGTAAATCTCACCCTCACCTTCTTGCAACTCTCTTACCTCACCAAATCTCACACTATGTGGGTTATCACTTACCTTTACCTTTGCGGGCTCGTGAGAAATTTAAAAATACAACTTAAAACATTTCACTAGGTTTCACCGCAGAGGTTTTTACCACATGCTTCACGGGCTTTATCATGCAATGATTCCACATAACCCACATTAGGGTAACCACTTGATTTACCGGTACCCCTCCGTCGAGGTTTTTACTGCATGCTTCATGAGATTTATCATGTGGCAATTCCACGTAAGTCACATTAGGGTATACCACTTGATTTAATTTACCCACACCTTGCATGCCGCAAATCTACACACTTTGGATTATTTTATTATTTATTATTTGAGACTTTTCTTACATGCAAGACAAGTCCTAGGTTATATGCCACCTCTACTTTCACACACAAATAAATTAAGGAAGGGAAAAACAATTTATATCATGAAATCTCAACTTACCCAATGCATGTGGGATATTTCTTTTATAGGTGAAGATCGACAATCCAGATCTCCCCATGGGTAAATCAAGGCTACTAAGTGCCAACTTCAGGTAGCCATATCTTGAGCTCCATGAATTTAAATCAAGCCCAAGATACATCATAGGAAATATCTCGAGTAGGAGAACATGTTGGAAGAAGTATTTAGGTAGGCTCAATGATGGAAAATCCCAGAAGATGCAAAGAAGAGACAGACACAAATTTGAAGAAGAATGAAATGTGTAATGTTTAGGAAACCATAACTTGAGTTTTAGAAAAAAAAATTAGGCTTTCAAGAGCACGATATAAATATGGAGTAGGGAATAAAATATGGAAGACTTTGATTTACCAAATTCACACCATAACGCCTAGGAAAATTCGAAGAACATAATAGGGAAAGTTTGGGAAGAAGCAATGATATTTTTAATGAAGATCACTCATAAACAACCTTAGAGAGAAATTAACCACTTAGGAATATCTTTAAATTCTATTTCTAATGTTGTACACTCATTTACAAAATTGTATGAGGAACTCGAGTCATTTAATGACAAAATAAACAAGTGGAAGAGACAATAATTGTTGGTTATTACAAAAGGTGAAAGGTCTTCCTTGTCTTATAAAAGGAAGACCATTGAATATAATAAAGGAATTTTTCCCATTGTATAGAAGGATAATAATCTTATTTCCAGATATATAAAGAGAAGAAGGCATTCAAGATCATAATTGTTGTCAAATGTATTAGGGACTTCTCTACTTATATGTTTGTTGTGGGTTTTTCTTAATGATTTTCATATGAATTATTTCTATGTGTTGTGTTTGGGATTACTCATACCATTATTATTTCTGATGAATACAAGGATGAAGTTACATATCTTATCTGCAATTATTTGTGATCATTTCTGCAATTTCATTGTTTTAATACATTGTTCATTTATGTGAATTACTTCTGCTATCAATAATATTATGTCATACAATATTACTTCAATTAGTTTTTCTCTTGCAAGAGAGGTTATAATTAGTTATATTAGTTATTTTTCTTTCATTATAGATTAGATTTAGAGTTAATTAGAATTATTTGGGGGACAGTTTGATGTATTTCCCCTTTTCTTCTTTTAATTCTCAGTGGTAACCAGACTCACATACTAGTCGGAAACTCTACCCCAAATGAGAGTAAGTCTGATTTGGGACATGTCATCGGGTGTTCTCCCTTACCTACTTGACATTCCATTTGGACTCGTCAACATAAATGGCACTAGAAGGAGGGAAGATGACAAGCTGACACTGTGGAGTTGTTCTTGTTAATTTTTATTTATTTATTAATGGCTCCTTCCCAAATTCCTTTATGGAGGTGTATTTTTGGTTCTGTACCTTGTAACCATAAAAGATATTTAATCTCTTGTTGAAAATTAAATTTGATGGGGAGGGTGAAACAACTGCATCTAAACAATTTTTTTAGTTCTAGAATTTGTTTTTGCCTTAGGATATTACTAATGAAGTTGTCATATGCAAGTTGTTCACTTATACTTTTGCAGGCCGAATCAAGAGCTGGTGTGCAACTTTCCTGGATGCCTCTATTCACACATGGGAGAAATTTATGCATGCATTTATAGATGCTTTTGAGAATTATAGTCATGATGAATTATGTACATATATATTAGAGCTTAGGAAGAAAAAAGATGAATCTTTATAATAATTTTCTTTAAAGTTTATGTGTCTTCTCTATATATTTCATGTGGATGATATGCCATTTTTCAATGATTTGATTCTCCATACAATTTCTCTTGATAATGAAATATATCATCTAGTGGATAAAGAATCCAAGTTGTGCCTTAATGCTCCTTTACACACTGATTTGGATTCACATGAGAATTTTGAAGGTACTAATAATGTGGTTGAACAACATACATTGGGACCTTTCTTCACTCTGGAGGATGTATATTAGAGATAAAAAAAAAAAATCAAATGATGCATATGTATCCGCCCATCCTTCCATTACCTTGGTTATTCCTAGTGATGAAGAAAAAACCTCTTGTGTTGTAAAATTGAGTTCATATTTTTCTATAGCTAACCAATAAGAGGGTTTTTCTGTTGATAATGATGTATATTTTAACCTTGTACAATATTTTACTGCAAACGTATTTTCAATAAAATAAAAGAAAAGATACAATGGAAAATACAAACATTACACAGAGATTTTTCTCCTGGAAACCCAAACTGGGAAAACCAATATATTCTATATTCATTCACATCATACATTGTTTACAATACAATATGCATATAGGAGCCAATAGAATCCAAAACCCTAATCTAAATTCCTCGATTAGTCAACAACCCTAATTCCTTAACCGAAAATAGAAAACCATTGGTGAAAAACCATGTGATGAAAAACCACCCATAAATGGACACGAAAACCGAGGACCTCTAAAAAATAGACACAAAAATCGAGGAATTTTTTTTTCAAGGGTGCAAACAATATAACATATATCCAAAAAATGAGACAGTTTGGGTCACATCGATGGTTATGTTAGGTTCATATTGTCCTGTTATATCTTTTCCATCATAGGAAGTGAAGAAGGGAACTATGGGGAATCATGAAGAAAGTTGTCACGAGCAAGTTCTAACAAATACCTCATAAATGGAATAGATTGAATCTAACTTATGTGTTTATGATTATGGTGTGGAACAATCTTCTCTTAGCTTTACTAAAGAGAGTCAAGAAGAACTCCTCAGGGTCACTACCTTAGGCAATATTCCTTATTATCTCCCTGAGATAATTCTTGAACCCTCTTGTTTTCAAAATTCTCATGTTTTTCTCTCATCTTTATCTCATGACAATGAACATGAATGTGTTTTGGATAATGTTTATGTTCATATTTTCCTATAGAGCATGACATGGATGCTAATCGATCAATTAAATAAGATAATTTTGACACACAAAGCATAACTCCTTCCTTAGAAAGGAACACATTGGAATTAATTTATGATGATCCTAATTGTTGCATTTATTCTAGTTTGACTGATAAAGATCAAGATGAGTTTTTGGTAGTTTATTAGCTATTTATTCAACCTTATTGTTATGATAATTGTTCTCATTTTCTCCTATATCCTAACTATGAGTATATTTTGGAAAACATTCCAGGTTTGAATATTTTAGAGGAGAAAAATAACAATGTCGATTTGTTGACTTGGGGAGAGGAAATAAACACTAAATTCATAACATTCTCAAAACAACAATTGACATCTTGCTCAGAATGTTAAAATATTGTGTAACTGCAAAGAATATTCTTATCCCCTTTTGTGGATAAAGATAAAATATATTTATTATTGATTACATCAATCCCCTTTTGTGGATTGATCATGTCTGTCATTGTAATTGACCAAATCCCCTTTTGCGGATTGGTCAAACCCTAATTGTAATAGGCTAAATAAGAAGTCGGCCCCATAATATATTAAAGAGGCCCCAGAATATATTAAAGGTGGTTATAAACACCCAGAAGAAGAATTCGGCCCTGCTAGTGAAGAGACACTTCCACATGTGCCAGAATTGTATAAATAAGAGAGGCCAATGCCTCATTTGAACACACACTCAACTCACTCATCTAGTGCGCAAGTTTTGAAGGAAGTTGTAGTTGCCGGTTACCGGAAGAAGGAAGAGAGAGAGGCGTGTTTCTCAGTGTTGGATATTCTCTATTGTCTGGTTCATTATCTTGGCATTGTATTGGATATCTATATTAAGGAAGTTTTTTTGGGTTTTCTTCCCCTTGATGGTTTCCTAGGATAAATGCTTGTGTACTCTTGTGATTGTGTTTCTCTCAGTGATCCTGTCTTTTCTATTGTTATCTAGTAAATTGAAAGTAACCTAATAATAGCAGAAACTTTAACATGGTATCAGAGCTAAGCTAAAGAGAGCATCTTTCATAGGAAAAAGAAAAACGTCACTGTTGTCGTAGATGAAAATTAGGGATTTTTATTGAAGAAGGTTTTCAGCCCCAAATCCATCTAGAAAGGTGTGCCCTACCTCAAGGAAAATTTTGGCATCTTCAACGCACATTTTCAGTGGCTAGATCTCCCAGAAAGTGAAACCCTAGTTTTCACAAAGTACTAGAAGTACCGGAAAACCAGAGTACCAGAAGTACCAGAAGCACTAGAAAACCAAAAGCACTAGTCCAAAAATCCACAAATCAAGTTTGAAGGGGTAAAATTTGGATTTCCAGAAATCTGACTGTACCAGCATACTCGCCTCAGTCCAACGCATCTTTTGGTGAGTTTAGTTTTCAGATCAAAGAAATCTGTTTTTTTATTATTTCTATAGCCCAAAGGGCTAGGGTTTCTACTGCAAGAAACAATGGCTACCAGCATGAGGGTAGAAGACAGGATGGAAGGATATAGAAACTTCATATCTTGGAAGCATAGGTTGCAGATGATTCTAGACGAGAATGATCTCCTAGAACATGTTACAATGGGTGTACCAAAACTAGATGAAGAAGAGGAAAAGACCAAGCATAAGAGGAATGAAAAGAAAGCAAAGAGAATCGTGTAAAATTCAGTAAAAGATCACTTGGTCCCTCATATATCCAAACTATAGACAACAAGGCAAATCTATGAAGCACTCAGCAGGTTATATGAAAGCAAAGACATTAGCCGAAATCTTACCTTAAGAAATAAACTTCGTAATATGAAGATAGACAACTTAGAATCTGTCACATCCTACCTTATGAGAGTTTCTCAGATCAGATATCAGCTTGCAGCTATTGGAGATGTCATTAGTGACAAGGAGCTTGTAACCACAACCCTAAATGGGTTTCCAACATTTTGGATTCCTTTTGTACAAGGAG
>ML797692.1:39350-53136 GCA_009831015.1 Picea engelmannii | reverse complement strand
TTCATTTTCTTAGATTGTTTTCAGCCAACCTAGTTGTAGCATATACCTATTATATAGTACTTAACTAAGTTTTTGTTTGCCTTGATCAATTTTGGTTTTAGTCTCTTTTGATTTTCCTGAAAATATTTTTATTTTTAATAAGTGATACGAAAACAGGTCGAGTACTACTCTCCCAAATGTTTACAATGTGAGGATCTTTAAATTTACTATGGCTTATACAGGTTTTATTGAGCATATTAGTTCATTTATCATAATGCATTAAAACACATAAACATAAGTAAATGAACAAAGAATAGAGAAAAACACATGAAGGCAAATAAGAGAGAGACAACCGATGTTGATAACTGAGTTCACCCCTCCACCTCTAGGGCTACATCTCCGAACCTGCTCCAACTGGAATGTAGATCTTCTATATTCCTTCTTCAAAGTGAGCTCTCAAAACTCTCTTACATTCAAGTACTATGGCTCTTCATTAGCTCAACACTATGGCTTTCAATAGCTAAGCACTCTCTCCTTTCTTCCTCCCCAACATGCCTCACATAAGGAATATATATAGTTTTTCCTTACTCACTCTCCAACTAAGAGCATTAATTACAAGATCCACAATTGTAGGATCTAATTACAAAGAAGGAAAAAACAAGATCCTTAAAAGTAGGATCTTCAACCATCTTAGGCTCAAAAATGGAAAAGTCTCAAAACTACCCAAAGACTTTTCCAACCATGCCCTTGATTCTCTCAACCTACAATTGAGAAAAATGGCAAATTGGTGTGAGGTGGTTTCTCACATGAAAACCAATTTCCATAATTAATAAATGAATAATATGTGAGACAAATTTTCTCTCACAAATATTAATCATTTTAATTACAAGTGAATAATAATAATGTATGAGTTATTAAAGCTCATAATATGCATAATTAAATGCATGAGCACTTCATAAAAGCATTAATAAAACTACTATGAAAAATGCATGAAGTGTTTTTCCCACAAATGCATAATTAAATGCGTGAGAGATAATACTCAAGAAAGCATCATTTTAATCCACTTAAACACTTTTTTCGCCACCTTAAAATCAACATGGCGCAAATTAAGAAGTTCTTTCACGTGCGGAGATCCATTCGGATGACACCTCCCCACAAAATAAACTTTTGGCCTCGAAATGTATCAGCTTCAATCCATCATCAAATGCATGCAAATGTCTCTGAAAGGCACGTTCCCTTAAGACTCCTTCACCCATGTTCTTCGGAATCAGAACGCAACACCAACACTTGCAACTGCTGCAACGCAAATGCCTGAAAAAGGCACATCCCCTCAAGACTCCTTCACCTATGTTCTTCGGAATCAGAATGCAAACCAACACCTGCAACTGCTGCAATGCAAATGCCTGAAAAAGGCACATCCCCTCAAGACTCCTTCACCTATGTTCTTCGGAATCGGAATGCGAATGCCCACATCTGCATAAAGTTGCAACTTGTAATTGATGATAACCTAGATCTGTGATTGATCATACCCGTTTACATTTTTTGAAACACTTGCCAAGAGTTTATAACCACACTCATTGGTCAAGTTTACATGAAAATGCCAAAAATAGGCTTAGGAAAAAAAAAATGCCTCAATCAACTTTTTACAAAGAAGCCAACAAGGATTAATGTGAAAAAAATATGCCTCTCACTCTTCCTCATGTAAGAGTGGCTAAACAAGCCATTTTCAATGCTTCATAATCATCTTTACATCAAGTTTTAATGGAAATTATGGCCTTTACATGGCATTTACAACAATTTACATGCCAATTTTGAAATCCCAAATGGAAATTACATGATAATTCAATGTGCCAATAATGTGCATAAGATGGGAAAACCATACCCTCTCTGTGCTTGACTTTCATGGCTTTTCTTTTCTTTTTTAGTTTCTTTGGGCAGAGAAACACCTTTCCAAACAATGCAATTGCCACAAACCAAAGCGATGCATGCATTCCATCCAAGTACAACACATGGAAAGTTGAATGCAGTAATTACTCCAACTATTCCAAGAGGATTCCAAACCTCCATCATCATATGATTGGGTCATTCTGAAGGTATGATAGAGCCATTCAACTGTCGACTTTCATGCCACATCGAGTGGAAATAATTGGACACATGTCGCACCATTTCATACTATTGTAAGTTACGTCCAAAACAATATTAATGGACTCCCAATCACCAACATTCACATCGTATAATCTATCTGCACCAAAGCGACGTATTGGAGAATAATCTCCCATGAATCTGGATCTATCCCAATGATTATGTTACCTCTACTGGATTGTAGCATCCAACAAATCTTCAAAATCGAGCATAAGCCATACATAAATTTTGACACAAAAATTTTATCACGTTCCAAGGAGCATACTCCCCAAATATCCAATCGATATTACTCATGGCAACTCTTGATATTTCACGGCACAGAATCGATCCTTTGTCAATAAAAGGCGATCAATCAAAGCCCCTCCCAGTACACGCCGAAATCCTTAAAGTAGTTCCATTTCGGCTATGGGGATTTCAGTAGGAAAAACAACTCTCATATCATCTGCTGCCAAAGTAGGAATAACTTTCTTATCATGTTGCCAACTTCATGTATATAAGTTTCTTTGTCATTGGGATAGGTTGAAAAAACATATTATGGAACCATCAGGATGAGGTATTCTTCCCTATTGACCGAAGGTATGTGTGGAAAACATAGAGAAGTGTTATCTTTAAACTCCTATACCTAGAATACCTTGCAAAGATTTTTATTGAGCAACTAAAAAGTGAATTAGAAATATGTCTACGATTCTTTGTCATTTATGGTTTCTGATCTGATATTTGACATATTTCTCTTGGATATGTCTTTCAAATAAATTGTTGTTTGGAGTCACTTTTGGCCAACATGATTATTCTAATTTACCTCCATAAAAATTATATTTTCAACTTGATTCATTAGATTGATATGTTGGAATCATTCAATAGTCCTCTTTTAGGGAAAACAAAATTTGATACTTTGTTGAAAATTATCAGATGTAATTTTTGAGACTGAAAAAGTTGGGTGTTTTCAAATGTGCAAAGATTTTATTCATGACACGGGGTCCTAAATGGTTTGAGTGTTTGTGGACTATGTCATGTCAATGAATTTCAAATATGATTTGACTGAGCATTTCCATTAACCTGTGTCATTAGGTTCCCAGAAGAAAATTTTAATCGTGTCATTTGGATTAGAGAATTGTGTTGCAAATTGTTCACTCGATTATCCATTATCACAACCTTGCTTATTTTTCCTCCCATGTTATTAACTTTACCATGAGAATTTGCTTATTGGGATTTGTTTCAAATGGTTGACCTATCTTGCCTAGCGTTTTTCCTAAGTTTCACAGAAAATGCTTCTATGAAGATGTTCATCATGATTTGTATTATGCTGCTAGGATTACAAGCCGATATTTCAAGATTAATTCTTCCTATGATAACTAAGAAAGAACGCTTTTGATTTTTCCTTTAGTTTAGTCACTTTATTTATTTTAATTTGTAAATCATTTTCCTCCCATCTTTGCTTAATTTTTCAATTATGACAGTGGATTCATTTTCTTACACCATCGTGGGTGAATGATATAATCATTGGGTGATATGGATAAAAAAATCAAAGTGGCAGTGAATATCTTGGTGAAAAATATCGATGCAATTTCTAATATTGAAAATCTAGTGTATTCAAAATCTTATTTCACTGATATCTTATCCATGGAAATAAGCTCAAAGGGTGAATTCCTCAAATTATCTAAATCTTTATCCTTGGAATTTCAAGAATTTGAATTTTTGTCACTAGAAAATCCCAAATCTGTTGGAAGAAAAGCTTGGTTGGATATTGATTTTCTTGATCATTGTTTATCATAGTCTTGTTGATTTTGGTTTCCAGGTTGTGTCTTAGTCCTGAAAAATATTTTTTAATGGGTCTTAGCTTGTGTGAAAAGTTTATTTGATAAAATATTTTCCCTTATTTAAATTCTTGGAGGGGTAATAATGATACCTTTGTAGATATCATTCATACTATGTTGTTTCCCAATATTTATTCCATGTTGTTGTGTTTCTTTTCTTACTTCTTTTAGCTGGTTTTATTTCTAGTTTTAGGTTTCTCTTAGTTTAGTTTTATTTTCTCTTAATTTAGTTTTTGGTCTCCGCGCTTGCCTTCTTGTACAAATTGTTTTCACCTCTTAATTTGAATGCTGATATTTCTTGAGCTGATTTGACTTCTTTGCCTAGCTTGAGGATTAATCCCTTAGTTTGAATGTGGGGCAATTCCAACTATGGTTATACACTAAATACATTCTTACAAGTCTTGGAATTCACGGGCTTCTTCGTCTGACAAAACCTTCATGAAGTTCTTAGTTGTGGGTAATGATTGATAGTTGTGGTGGAACACGTCTACTTATTAGGAATACCACAATAATCCATAAGTAGAGGAAAGTGTCTATAGTTTTTTAGAGCTCCATCCACCTCACATTAATAAGTTGACTACTACTATGATGGTTCTTGGGGAGACTTGTGGGTTAAACTAAAATTCATAACATCTACTCATCAAATCAAAACAACTCTCGTATCATCTTGCTTCCTTCACACCCTATCTATATATGCATATCTATATACAAATCTAAAAGGGTGAACATATTCCGAAATAAAAAGGAAGTTGAAAGCACTATTAATAGTGTGGGAAGTATAATTAAACCCGTCAGGGCTATGGACACTTGCTGGAAGCGGGGCTATGTTTGTATGGTACCGAGGAAACTTCATCGAGGCTATGGACTATCATTGGAAACAAAGAAATGCCTAGAAAGCACCATCTTAGATGTTTGCTTGTTAAAAAAAAGTGAAAACCCATGGTTAAACCAAATCCAATCAAAAGTGTGTAGCTAACCAAATAATTTACCTCAGTAATTGATCTTTGAAAAGGGTATGTTAGATAGAAAGCACCTAAAATCATGGGTTATATCTTATACGAATTTGGCATCATTGTGGTGCTCATGATTATTGGAAAGTTTCTTGCAATTTGTTGAACTTGTCCTAAATATTCAAATATGAAGTAAAGGCCCTAGATTACTATGACAAAGATAACTGGTTCTTCCAGCGTGTTGCCAATTGTTGTGGCCATAACAAATCCCCCTTTCATTTTTTTCTTTTACAAGAAAAAGGAAAGGCCCCCCCTACTAAAATTTGAACTCTAATTCCTAATCCTCTACTACTATGAGACTAATGATTTGTCTTTACCTCCTTGAGAGAGTTGGGGGTATGGATCTCTATTGATGATTGTATTTGACAGAGGTTTGTTAATATTTTTGATATCATACTTTGAAATGTCTTCATGATGCTTGGTTGAGATTTGTATGACTAAATTGATAGGTTATATTTGATACCTTTGTATATTTTGAAGTATTTGATGATCCTAAGTGACTGCAGAGTTTGATGTTGTATTTCATGCCTTGAAAGAGTTTTCTTTTGAGGAGTTTCTGGATATATGACTTAAATGAAGAACTAATATGAATTTTTCATCCTCATGCTTGCATGGTGTGCTAATGTATTCATATTTATGTTGATTCCCTAATATGTTAATCATCTTCTTAAATTTAAGATCATAACTAGAATCACAAGATCATTTATACTTTCTATGAGTTTGAAATCAAATACACTTAGATTTGATGATATTTATACACAACAACAAGTTGTTTATGAAAGTCGAGATCATGGATGATTTTCTTTGAGAAACTTCTCTTTAGTTCTTCATTTTGTAAACACACCCAAAGATTATTCATAAGTTTGTTACAGGAGAAGGGAAAGAATGTAATATTTATGATATACTGACAAATACTTTCTTCCTTGCATAACTGATTCGATGCTTTCTATGGTTGCAGGATCAGGGTAGCAGAGTAACTACCTTTACACAACCACTTCATCCTTGAAATGCATGGGGGGATCCCTTAGTCTTCTTCCTCTAGACTAGACTTCTCTCTATTCATATCTTGTATAGCATTGGAAGCTAACATTAAGCATATGGAATTAGTCCTTGTCTCTCCTAAACCTCAATTGGATTTTCTTTTCTCACCATTGCATCGTTTTCTATTTTCTCTTCCTTTCAAAGGCATAAATATTATCGTATTATATTATGTGTTTGGAACCTTGATCCTTACCATGCTCCCCTCATTGGTTTGGTTTCATTGGGTTGACCAAGTGAAGTCCCCTGTAATATTTTCGATATTTGAAAGGCGTAAGTGTCTTTGGAATGATCTATAACGGGTTCCCCTTTTGGCTTCCCCTCTCCTTGAAGGCCTATTGATCTTATTGGACATCAAACCTTGTAATATTTTCTCCCAATGCTTTATTCCCACTTGTCATCTCCATATTCATACATTATTGTATAACATGGGAGTTTGCCCCCTGATCCTATCAATTTCTCTCTCCTTGCAATATTGTCGGTTTTTCCCCTACATGATCTTCCCCTTGATTGGATTGACATGTCCCATGTACCCGGTTATCATACAACTCCTTTGTATTGTATCGATACCCTTTGTGGCATTAGTGTGATGTGTGACACGTTGTCCATTTCTCCCCTGGTCACCTATCATTTGTCACCTCCATATTTGCACAATCTCGACCTTGACTTGATGTGCATAACTGACTCAACATCCTAATTATTCAAAATCTGCATGATATGCCTTTTCTCCATTTTGGTCCCTAGGTTGCAGAACCCTGAGTAGTGTGGAACCTTGACCCATGTTGAACTAGGTCTAACTTTTTGTATTTTTTGTATATATGATCTGTTTCAATTTTATCTTTAATTTTGTTTATTTATTTATCATTTTTAATTTGCCCATGGTTTTGACTTCCCATGGTTTTCCCAAAATTTCCCATGGTTTTTGAATTACAAGGGAAAATCACTTTTACTGTGGTAAATTACTATTACATGGGGGAAACTGTTTTACTTAGGGAAATTACTAGTTATGTTATACATTTTTCCCTAAATATCCAATGTATATTTTATATGTATATATTTTATTTCTATTTTTATTTAATTTTTAATTTTTATTTTTTGTGTGTTTTATTTTTCCAAAAAAGTCCCAAGGTAATGTATTTCACTATTCGAAGTTGGGACATTTTATTTTGGTTTTTATTTTATTCATTTATTTTATTATTTTTTTGGGAAATTGATCCAATGAATGTACCTACAACTCTCACCCTTACCTATACCTGCAATTCTCTTACCTCACCAACTATCACACTATGTGGGCTATCACTTACCTTTACCTTCGCAGGCTTGCGAGACATTTAAGAATACAACTTAATAAATCTCACTAGGTTTCGCCACAAATGTTTTTTACGGTGGAGGTTTTTACCACAGGTCGTAAACCTATACACTTTGTATTGTTTTATTATTTATTATTTGCATCCACACAGGTTTTACCATCAAGGTTGCATACCCACGAACCTTAGGATATGATATACTATCATTTTTCATTTTTACTACGGTTTACTGACAAAATTTCTGCATGGGTCGTAGGTTCTATACCACCTCTAGTGTCACACACAAATCAATTAAGGAGGGAAAACCAATTTATACCATGAAATCTCAACTTACCTAATGCATGTGGGATATTTCTTTTACAGGTGAAGATCAACGGTCAAGATCTCCCCATGGATAAATCAAGGGTTTCTGAGATCCAACTTTAGGCATCCATATCTTGATCTCTAGGAGTCCAAATCAGGCCTAGGGTACATCATAAAACAACTCTTGAGTAGGAGAACAGGTTGGAACAAGTATCCAGGCATGACCAGTGACGAAAAAACCCAGAAAATGCAAAGAATAGAGGGACATGAATTTGAAAAGGAATGAACTGTGTAATGTTCAAGAAGTCATAAGTTGAGTTGCAAAAAACAAAATCAAGCCTGCAAGGGAATGATAGAAAGCTGGGGTAGAGAAGAAGAAAATGGAAGAGTCCGATTTACCAAATTCACACCAAAACGCCTAGGAAAATTCGAAGAAAATAAGAGGGAAAATCCAGGTAGAGCTAATGATATTTTTAATGAAGATCACTCATAAACAACCTTAGGGATAAATTAACCACTTAGGAATATCTTTAAATTCTATTTGTAATGTCTGTACATTCATTTACAAAAATTGTATGAGGAACTTGAGTCATTTAATGAAAAAATAAACAAGTTGAAGAGACAATAACTATTGGTTGTTACATGAGGTGAAAGGTCTTGTCTTATAAAGGAATACCATTGAATGTAATAAAGGACTTTTTCTCATTGTATAGAAGGATAATACTCTTATTTCTGAATATATAAAGAGAAAAATGAATTCAAGATCATAATTGTTGTCAAATGTATTATGGACTTTTCTACTGATATGTTTGTTGTGGGTTTTTCTATATCCTTTTCATATGAATTATTTCTCTTTGTTGTGTTTTGGATTACTCGTATCGTTACGATTTCTGATGAATATAGGGATGAAGTTACAAATCTTATCTACAATTATTTGTGATAATTTCTGCAATTTCATCCTTTTAATACATTGTTGATTGACATGAATTACTTATGTTATCAATAATGTTATCTCATATTGTATTCATTCAATTAGTTTTTCTCTTTCAAAATAGGTTATAATTAATTAGATTAGTTAGTTTTCTTTCATTTTAGATTAGATTTAGAGTTAATTAGAATTATTTGGGGGATATTCTATTGTCTTTCCCTTTTTCTTCTTTTAATTCTTAGTGGCAACCAAGCCCACATATTGGTCATAAATGATACCCCAAACGAGAGTAGGTCTGATTTGGGACCTGCCATCAGGCATTCTCCATTACCTTCTAGACATGCCATTTGAACCCGTCAACAGGTAGTTAGTTATTCATTCTTGACCAAGGGGACTATATGCCAAACTTATCAGTTTTAAGAGATATTTCTCTTTTACATGTGAGGGTGATGGTGTGATATCATTTGTTTAACATGTAAATAATAATTCAACATAACACCTAATTAATTTGATGGCACCAGTTTTGGATAATATTTATAATAATAATTCAATGTCCATCTTACATACATTACAAATATATTATTTCATTTTGAGGGTGGTTCAGTGATTGTCAATTATATACACAATTGAATATATAATATATATATATATATATATATATATATATTAAAAATAATAATTTAAAATATATTGATCTAACATTTAATGAAATTAAATATTATTTAATATCTACTATGTCATAGATTTGCAAAATGAACTACTCTCTATTTTTTTAATGAGAGTATACAACTTGTGAAAACAACAATGGGAACATCTACACCAGTCTAGATCCATCTTAATCCCGAATCTATCATGTGTTGAGAGGGATCAAATCTCTCAAGGTGCAAACCTCTTTTTGAGTGCAAAAATTGAGGAAAGGTTAAAGGTTTTCACCTTGAGAGATTCGATCCCTCTCGTTGCTTGATAGATTCGGGGTTAAGATGGATTTAGGATGGTTCCACTCGTGAGTGATCATAAAAAACTTGTAGAATATCTAAGATTAATATGACCATTTGAAATTTACTCACTTTCCTTAGTTGGTTGAAAGTATAGAGAGTATTATTGAGAAGGATCTTTGTCAAACTATCTTCTTCAATTTTTAGTATAGTGACATAGTTTGTTGATGATCAAAATTATGTATATGCATATATCTAAGATGAATACAATCATTTTAAATTTACTTAGTTTAATCAGTTTGTTGAGAACATAGAGAATATTATTAGTATATAGTCTTTACATATTAGTATTTATACCTTTTTATAATCTCAACCACACAATTTTGTTTGACTTTCTTGGATTTAGGAACTTTTTAGAATTGTTCGTTATAGTCGTATAAATTAATTAGAATTATTTATATGATATTAATAGTAGTGACATTTGTCCTAAGAATTTTTTATGTACTTGAAAGAAAAATGTGTTATTACATTTGTATTAGATGATAAATGTTTTCTTAATGTGTTTCATTCATTCTTTGTGCGTGTTTTGCTAAAGGGTTTGTTTGAGGTTCCATAAAAATTGCATGGAGAATGCATTTAATACATTAAAAAGGAAATTGAGAACATGATTTCTGAAAATGATTAAAATTTTTCCAAACCCTAAGTTGAAGTTGTAACATTCCCCAGCTTAACTAGGGAACATTACTATGTGGAAAATACACATAAAACAAAAATTTCTTTTGCAAATCAAATTCCTGTAGCTTACCAGCTATGATTTATTCACATTTACAACCATATTCTAATACCCATAATTAAATTCAACTACAAAATTCTAAAAAAGCATGAATGCAACTAATAAAACATCCATAACAACATATAAAATCATTCTCACTCATAGAGTAAATGCACATCCATGAACTCGTAAATAACTCAACAAAAATAGATAAACACTTATCTTTCAAAAGAGTCTATGCAACCAACTTCTTTGGAAGGAAGTTCCACCCAAACATAGACCTGTTGCTACAAATATCAACAACAAGTCACCCCCGAGCTCGGGCTAGTAATCCATGAAAGAAGGGTGTTTCTCACAATCCCTCATAACTCCATACCACAACCATTTGGTTTTCTCCTACAACTATCCAAAATTTCCTCCATCTCTCTTCCTCTCGAATTTCCCAACCCAAGGAATGTACCCCTTCACTTATCTTAGTCCATCAAGCGTCCCATTCATTTATCAGGGTCTCTCTAGAATAGGTAGCTAGGAATCTCTCAGATGGGAACTCAAGGGAGCTCATTGTTAGGAAAAACTACCAGCAAACAACAACAAACACTTGTTGTTATAGTGAAACTCACCCATTAGTTCACTCTTTAGGCTTGCCAACCTGGTTCTTAAATTTCCAGCTCCAAAATGCTCCAAAATGGCTCCATCATGCTCTAGAATTCACTCAGCCTTGTTTTTCCATCTCCCAAGGTATTCTTCCTTTTTTTCTCTTGCTATTCATGTAAAACGTTCCATGTCGAAAACTATCTATTCCTACCCATACAAGTTTCCTCTCTTTCCCCAAGACAATTGTTTGCTCACTCTGCCCAACGTTGATTGTACTTCAGCCTCATGCTCTCCAATAACTATCATGTGTGACTCTCACACCCACTCTATGACAAATATTCAATCATTGGGCTCTCATACACTCAAATAGAAAATTGAAGTTCCCCAAATGATAATAAAATTCAAAAAAGTGGGTTTGAATTAATACACATAAATTACCGCCTTTTGGAACCCCTCTTGGACACTCTCTAGGGATTCCCCATCTCTTGTGGATTAATCAGCCCCCATCTCTGTACATATACCAACAATTGGTATTATATTACAATTCAAAAAATATATTTCGCATTTACATTGCTTGGCCATAACCCCATTTATATCTACATTATGCATGAATTAAATTGGGGATTATAGTGGGGATGTTAAATTCCACCTCCCCTACAATTTTGCATCATCCTCGATGCACCGCACCATGCCTAAATACACATATAAATATACATCACAATACTTAGAAAATAAAATAAAATTATGCAATCTTTACCCTCCAACAACAGTCCCAACCATAATCTCTCGTTCTTCTCAACCTATTGACCCAAGGAATGTTTCCCCTTCAATGCTTTTAGTCCATTGGGTTGCACCATTCTTTTATCAAGGTTATCAACATAGGTTACCAATAAGTTTAGAGATGTGGTTCTGGTAACTAGCTTCCCAAAAAAGAGTCTTGTATTTTCATCTTCTATTTTCTTCAAAATTGGCAAAACTTTATGGGTATTCCTCCCACATGGTTTCTTCATGTTCTCATGTTGCATCTTTAGGACTATAGTAGGTCCATTGAACCTTTACCAACCCTATGTATTTGTTCCTTATCACTTTGACTTTCTATTCCAGAATGCGTACTGGTTCCACTCGAAAATCCCCTTCGTGCTCCACCTGGATCACAGTCCAATCAATTATGTGGTTAGGTCTAGACACATATTTCTTTAATAATGACACATGAAATACATTATGCGCTCTCATGGATGCAGGAAATTCTAACATGTATGAAACTAATCCTATATTTCCTAATAATTCAAAAGACTCACAATATCTTGCTTCCAACTTCGGGAAACAACCCAATCTTATAGAACTTATTTTTTCTTTAACTTTTAGGAAAAGATGTTCCCCCACTTTAAAATATCTAAGAACTTTGTTCTTGTCTACATAACTCTTCTGCCTTTCTTTGGAAGCCCTTTAATTCTTCTTGATCCTTGTCATCTTCTCTTACATTTCCTTTAACAAATCTATCCCAATGATGGCTCTATATGGTGGGTTATCCCAACTCACTAGTGTGTTACATTTCTTGACATAAAAAGCTTCAAATGGAATCATTTTTATTGAGGTTTGATACCCATTATTATAAGAAAACTCCACTAAGTGGATATAGCCTTCCCATTTTTGTGGTTGATCCATCACATACATTCTTAGCATGTCTTCAATTATCCTATTGGTCCTCTCTATTTTCCCATCTAACTCTGGGTGTTACGTCATACTAAGATTTAAATTTGTCCCAAATCCTCTGAACAAACCTTGCCAAAATTTAGATGTAAACTTGGAATATCTATCTGAAACTATGTCCTTAGGCACTCCATGTAGCATGACAATGTTAGAAAAACAGGACCGCGGAGCAATAAAATAAAACAAATGCGGAAATAAAACACAGAAGATACACAATACAAGAGAGACACAGATTTACGTGGTTCACCCAGTGTGGGATACGTCCACCAGAGAAATTGCCAGGTCCTTTCTTTATTATTATCCAACAAGATGAAGGGATACAACCTACAGCAAAACCCGCTGTAACTTCCTCTTCTTTCTCTCACAGTCTCCTCTCTCAGAATACAATATTCACCATCAACCATAGCCGTGATACATTTCCCTCATAAAAGAGGGTTGCCTTCTAGGGCAAAAAACCCTAACATAATCTCTACCATTAAATCTACGACCTTATAATGAACGGTCCATATTTACAATGAAATTACAATATACTTTTACAAGGAAATTTTTTCTTCGGGGGCTTCTCCCCCGAACCCCCGCTAGGGACCCACTTGCCCCCAGACCCCCCAGTTGGGGGGATAGCCCCCCTAGCCGGGGGGTTAGCCCCCCCGGACCCTGCAGAGGGGGTACCCCCCCTCTGCACTCCCCCACGTGGAAGAGTGTACATACTTCTGGGGTGTAAATACTTCATGGGGTATAAACATGACTGAAAGTAAAAGACCTCTAAATTAGGAAGCTAATCAGGCTCCACAACCAACAATCTCCCACTTGGAGACTGATCTCAACAACTCCACCGCTACTGTATATGCTGGACTCTGAACCTTCTTGGACCTGGCAAATTTCTCATCTTCATCTTCATTCTTGAAGACCAACTGAAACTGAGCAAGAACTGATTTTCTCCCTGGTTACTCCCTTTGTTAACATGTCTGCAGGATTCTGGCTAGTGTGTATCTTTTCCAGCTTCAATTGTCCATCTTCCAAGGCGGATCATATGATGTGGTACCTCAACTGTATATGCTTAGTCTTCGAATGGAAGGCTAAGTTCTTTGCAAGGTGAATGACACTCTGACTATCACAATACAACTTGTTGTTCTCCTGCTTCTTTCCCAATTCCTCCATAAACCTTTGTAACCAAATCATCTCTTTACTAGCCTCTGTAGTAGCAACATACTCTGCCTCTGTTGTTGAAAGTGCAACAACCTTTTGCAGTTTCGA
>ML797692.1:23341-35324 GCA_009831015.1 Picea engelmannii | reverse complement strand
ATAATCTCTACCATTAGATCTGCGACCTTATAATGAACGGTCCAGATTTACAATGAAATTACAATATACTTTTACAAGGCAATTTTTTCTTTGGGGGCTCGCTTTCCCCCAAACCCCCCAGCCAGGGGGATATCCCCCCTAGACCCCGTAGAGGGGGTACCTCCCCTTTGCACTCCCCCGCGTGGAAGAGTGTACATACTTCTAGGGTATAAATACTTCATGGGGTATAAACACGGCTGAAAGTAAAAGACCTCTAAATTAGGAAGACAATCAGGCTCCACAACCAACAGACAACTTCCTTCATGTAAATATATGCAATGTTTGATGCCTTGTGTGTTGTCTTCAAAGGAATAAAATGAGATGCCTTAGTCAATTTGTCCACCACTACATGATGGAATCATGTTGCTTCACTTTTCTGGGTAACTTTGTAATAAAATATATTTTAACTACCTCCTATTTCGATTTTGGAATGGGAAATGGAAGTAGCAATCATACTAGATGTTTATGATCTATTTTCACCTTTTGGCACTCTAGACACCAGGCTATGTAGTAAGCCACATCTTTCTTCATTACTGGCCAAAATTATTGCTCCTTACAACTGTAACGGGTTTTTGATATCCTGGGTTCCCATCATATTGCATATTATGCATTTCTCTTAGCACTATATTTTTTAGCTCCATGGAATTTGGCACATACACCTTGCCTCTGTACAAAGAGGATTCCATCCTCTTTCAATTCATAATCCTTAAATTCCTACTGTGAATTTTCTTTCTGCAAGTTTTCTTTTATTTGCAAATAATGTTGATCTCAATTTGTTGTTTCGATAATTTTATCTTTCAAATATGTCTTGTAAATTTTTATGGATGAAATATTCACTTCATGAGCTCTTCTGCTGAGTGCATAAACCACATGATTTTCTTTTCCTTTAATATGTTTAATTTCAAAGTCATACTCACTAAGAAATTCTAGCCACCTAGTCTGTCTAGAATTAATGTTGGATGTCAAAATAAATGTTTCAGACCACAGTGGTATGTTCTTAGCTCAAATCTCTTCCCCATGAGGTAATGTCTCCACATTTTTAATGCATGTACAATTGCTGCTAATTCTAGATCATGAGTAGCATAATTTCTCTCATTCTCTTTTAATTTTTAGGACTCATAGCATACCACATGATATTTTTGACTGAGGACTTCACCAAGCTCTTCCTTGCACACATCTGTGCACACTTCAAAGTCTTCATATGAATTTGCAATATTTAATATGGGTGCACTTGTCAAAATGTTTTTCAACTGCTGGAAACTTCACATTTTGTAGTCCATTCAAACTTCACTCTCTTCTTTTACAAATAAGTGATTGGGCTTGCAATATTGGAAAACCCTTTTATGAATCTTTGGTAATAACCCATGAGACCCATAAATGATCTAACCTCCATCACATTTCTTGGCACTGGCCATCCTCTAATGGCCTCTATCTTCTCAGGATCGAATGTTTTCCCATCTACTGAAATAATGTGCCCCAAGTAATGGATATTCTTTTGATAAAAGATGCACTTGCTTAGCTTGGAATACAATTTATGGTCCCTTAAAACCTTTAGCACCATTCTCAAATTCTCCTCATGCTCCTTTTCAGACTTATATTAGTTGAGAATATCATCTAAGAAAAAAATTACAAACTTGTTCAGGTACTCCCTGAACACTCCATTCATTAGACACATAAAAACAGTTGGGGCATTTGATAGTCCAAATGGCACTACTGTGAATTCATAATTCCCATACCTTATTCTGAACATTATTTTGTTGATATCTTATTCTTTTATCCTCACTTGATGATATCCCGATCTCAAGTCAATCTTAGAAAATATTCTTGCACCTTTCAGTTTATCAAATAAATCATCAATCCTTGGCAATGGATATTTGTTCTTTATAGTGACCTTATTCATTTGTATGAAGTCAATAGAAATCCTTAAGGTTTCATATTTATTCTTCATAAAAAGAACTGGGGCTCCCCTAGGTGACACACTTGGGTGTATATACCCCTTTCTTAAAAAATTCTGCTACATGCATCTGCAACTCTTTCAATTTTGGGGTGCCAATTCTATAAGGTGTCTTGGACACTAGGGAATTTCCTAGAACAAAATCAACAAAGAAATCAATGTCCCTCTTTTTTGGAAATATTGGGATTTCCTAAAAATATAGATGGGATGGCCTTCAAGACTTTCCACTTTATTTCTAGCTACCTCTTCCATATGGGCTGCAAAAATTTGACATCCTTTCCTGAAACTCTTTTCTAGTTGCATGGCTAAAATTTCTCTAATGGCTACAACTCTCGGAATGCCTTGAATCTTTCCTTGCTTCCCTTTCTCATCAAGACAAGTTATTGTCATGTTGTAATAGTCTAGGACAACATGGTGTTTTTCCAACCAATCCATGCCAATTAGACATTCATGTGAACCTATAAGTATAATGTTCACATCCACCTTTGTATTGAGTCCATTCATGTCTATCAAAAAATCTTTAACCAACTCATTGATATTTCTCTTAGCCCCTGTTACTAACTAAACTAACGAAGATTTCTTATGCTTACTCCTTTGCAAGTGAAATATTTCAATAATGTTAGAGTTTATGTAACTATGGATAGCTCTAGAATCAATTAAAATTGCTATGGGATGGTTATCAATCTTACCTTCCACTTCAATAATGGGGGATTGATACTCTTCTTTCTTGTTGTCCAAGGCTGCATAAATCCTTTGGATTCTTCCTCCCTTATCTTCCACTACTTCAGCCTTCTAAATGTTGTGGGCAATCCTCATTATTTCTCCTTATGAGGGCATTCCTTATATAAGTGATTCCCCATACATCCCCAACATTGTACAACTTTTTTTCTTGCAGTTTTCCAAAAGAATTGTCTATCTTCTATTCATTTTAGGTTGAATGGCCTTGTTGATTTGCTAGAGAGTTATTCTTGAAAAATGGTGTCTTAAAACATTTCTTCCTTTGCTCCCTCTTTCCTTTAATCTTGTCATTCCAAGTCTTTTGAAAGAACAACCTCCCTCTTCTTTGCTCATAGAGATGCCTTTCTCTATTTACGGTCTCCTCCAAGGTATTGGGGTTATGATATTGTATATTTTCATTGTAGAAGGAGGGAAACCCACTCAAAAACCTTCCGATTTTGACCTTATACTTATTTATAAATTCAACATACTTCAATAATTCAAAGTACCTTGTCTCATACTCATCCATTTCCATTCTTCCCAATTTGAGTTCAAATAAATCTTTCATCTTCCTCTCATAGTAATGCCCATAATTTTTTTTTCTCTTGGAAATATCCTTTGAAATGCCTCCATGAGACCCTGTTCTCATCAATATGCTTAGCTTGTTTAAGTTGATCCCACCACATGACTTCCTTTCCTTGCAAGTGGTAGGTTGCAATTCTTGTTTCTACCCTAGAGGGGTAATCATGCAACTGGAAATATTTGTTCATTTCCAATAGTCAGGCCTCGACCTCTTCTCCTTTCCTATGCTCACCATTGAAAGTTGGTGGTTTGATCTTCATGAGTTCACCTTGCAAGATTTCTTCCTCGTGCCTTCACGTATATCTCTTGACAGGGGATAGACTTGGGATGCTCCTTAGCCTTGAAATAACATGATATATCCTAGTGGATTTATTTGGGGAAGGATGGCACCTACTCCTACAACTTGATTTCCTATCATTCCCATTCCCATCCCTTCTTCCATGGGATTTTCATGTTGTCACTTGTCTAACAATAGCTTATGGCTTTGTGGTAGAGTCCTTATTGGATTTCTTATGCAACATGTTCAATATATGAAGTATCTCTTCTTGGGCCTTCATAATATTTTAATTATCTTCCCTATAGATATTCACTTCTCTATGCAAGATCCTCATAGTTATAGGCTCTTGCCTATATCTTCTTCCATTGGACCCAGTCTCAACATTCTCGATGCTAACATGCCAACCCATGGAATCCTCCTCGTGACTGTAGAACCCTTTGGCATCTTCCATTGATGTGGTTCTCATATAGAAACCAAACTGCTTCTTTGAACCTCTACTTTTGCTGAAAAATGTGCATGCAAACAATTTTTTCATGTGGTATCAGAGAAAGGTTTTGGATTTAGGGGGACACCTTTATTGTTGATGGTTTCACTCAATCTAAATAGATCAAGTTTATCTTGGGTCTGTGATACACCTAGGTTCAATGGGACATTTACAGTGGTGATTTATGTGTTGAAATAAAATGAAAAGCAGTTCTAGAATCAATATTGAGAAGTTTAAAAAACCTATCTCAACTTCTAAATACCCATGTCTGCACTCTTCCCTCTCACTACCTGGGACTCCCTCTTTCAGACTCAGTAGCCAAAAACATCTCCTAGGACTCTCTCCTACTCTCCATTACCAACCGTCTTAGCAACTAGACCTTTCGTTCCCTCAACCTTCCAGCCATAATCGTTCTCTTAAAGTCAGTCCTACAAGCCATCCCGACTTACCTCTTCTTAGCCCTAGCTGCCCCCCAATCAGTCATAAATAAAATAATGAATCTGCAAAGAAAATTTCTATGGAATGGACATAAGTCGGACAAAAAATGAGCCCTAGTTATGTTACAAGGGAAAAACTCTCTATGGCCAAAGGTAAACCACAACAGACATGTATGACTGCAGAAATCAACTCAATTCCAACATGTGCTATATAAACTAATGTGCAATACAAGGAAGAATCCTAGCTCGATCCAATCGTTTGATTCCATTCCACCGTTGAGCACTTTGACCAAAAGCTTTACACCTGCAAGAAGTTCTGAACAAACAAGCGATGCAAGTATATAGTGACAATATATAAAATGAGTTAGCACATCAGATAGCACAATTCATTAATAAACATTACAAACATGCCCGTGGATAATAATCATATATTTAAAAGATATCGATAGGACGGGAAAGGAGTATTTCTATTAATAATTGATCAAAAAAAGTATCAACATTACAGACTTCCATGTCGGCACGGTTTGAAACCAAGAAACCAAGTTCCTTCCAACTGGGTCTCCACCACTTCAATCCTCCACCAAAGGTAAGCTCATAGAAAAGAGGTAATGAGGTCCTCTCGACAATAAGGAAAGATATTGGGGGCTGAAAACTGTGTTCAGACTTGAGGGACAAAGGGATGCAGACTCAATATGAAGTAATTTCTCCAGAGTAACTTTGCTCTCAAAGTTGAATACTTTCTCCTCTTTTTCCATAGCTCGAAATTGTACTCTTATAGCCTCTAGAATGCAATTGAAGGGCCAAGTCGGAATGTTTCTAGTATATGGAAGGCTAAAGATCAAAGAGCTTTTGTCGTGACATGGAAACCCGGCCTCATTTTTTTTTTTTTTCTGGCACAAATCCCGATATATGCGAGATGTAGTGGAGCAGCAAGCATATACACATCTTGCAAAGCA
Organism: Picea engelmannii; assembly: GCA_009831015.1. Classification (NCBI taxonomy): domain Eukaryota; kingdom Viridiplantae; phylum Streptophyta; class Pinopsida; order Pinales; family Pinaceae; genus Picea; species Picea engelmannii. The sequence continues at coordinate 29,878 of ML797692.1, read as the reverse complement.
GTGAGGGAGCGTATATGTGGAAAAATATATATTTTTGGCTCTGGATTTATCAAAAAGGGGTTGATAAGTATGCATAGGGAAATGGAAAAAGGCCCTCTGTGCAAGATAGCAATGGTGAGGCAAATCTTGCTATAACAGATGCCCCCTAATGTTTGAGATCAAAGGACTATCTGCAATGGCCGAAATACATTATAAATAACCCAGAAGTGGAGTGGTAGAGAACTAGCTGGACAAACTCAATTGTTCATTACATTATGTACTGACTTTGCATACATGGCTTCCAAAAATACAATGCAGATCCATGTGGAAAATATACCAACAAGTGTTCATGGCCATGAGTAGGCAAGTATAAATGTGGTTACATGCCAATAGTTATCATAGTCACGAACAAGGCCCAATGAAACTAGTCTCAAAATCAATTTGAAGATATTTGTATACCATGGAGTACCATCTAAAATCCCATGATCGCTAAAGTCAAATAGGTAGTGGTCCAATGAAATGGAAGCAACAACTCAGGAAAGCTGCGCCCACAAAGTGATGTCTTCAAGTCTTCAATACAATCTTCCAATGGTGCAAGTCTACATCACGTGAATAAATGAGTTGAGGTCGAACATGATGAGACATCGTTTGATTACCGGTCATTGAGGTATATCGTTAACAAACACGAGACATCCTACCAATGATGAAAGTAGGCATCAAGGCACCGAGTACATCTCTACAAATGTGAATAAAGGAGCTGGTATCGAACACTTGAGAGATCCATTGATCATGAGACATTGATGTATTCTCATCTGTCGATGGCAAGAGATCCTGCCACTAATGACTGCAAGCCTCAAGGTACTCATAAAACTCTATGTCTTGTATCCAGAATACATGAGCTGAAGTCGATGGAAAGAGACCCACTGAAAGGAGAGAATTAAGGCATCTCTCATAAGTTAGCACAAAGAACAAAGTAGGAGCTTCATGATTTGGTGGAGATCGGACGAAGAACATGTTCACGAACCAACGACCTTGTGCATCTTTCGCGTGTGCCAAATGCAAGCGGTACATGAAAAAGACCCTATGAATAATATCCAATGATGAAAACTATTGACAAAGGTGAGGAAACCACCAATAAGGCTATTGGCATCCAAGACACTGCATGAATCCCAAAGTGTGAATAGTTGTCTTGCTGTCGAACATAAGGGAAACTACCCAGTCAACGACCCATGATGAAATGTCAATTGTTGGGTTCAAGGTGACCTACCAATGATAAAAGTAGGTCTAGGGGTCATCATAAGACCAAAGTATCATGTGATTCTGAGACAAACTGAGGGTATGGCCGACATGCAAAGTCAAGATTTCTGAGGAGTGGTCGACACAGGTTGATAGACTTCCTTTGAACAAGAGCATGAGACGTACGGTGAACTCTGACAGCATAGACTTAATGATGTGACAACTAGATGCAGGAGGCATCCATAATGTTCTCTATAGTGACTGGAAGATTAACCAGTCGGTAGAGAAAATTTTGTAACAAGATCATCTTCCTAAGGCCATGCTAAACCCAAAATTATGATGACACAAGGACTCAATAACTTTGTGCTTTGTTCAAAGGTGACACAACTGCTGCCAATTACAATATAGTACTCCCTTCTTGCCCGTCTTTTTTTGTTTTTTCATAACAAGTGAATGCTATGATACAGAGGAGGGAACGAGTGTCGCAAGTAAGCAAAACTAGTTCCAGTAGTGGAACGTACCTATGCTCAATGCAAGGAAATGCATGTGGGAGATAGACACTCGGGGTGATGTTCCCTCTAGGGAATAGGGTGTCAAATTGTGAAGGATATAAACAAGGCTTTGCTTGGTTGATGATGAACACTGCTTGGGCCATGGTTTATAACTCAAAGTTAGAACCAGCTAAAGGCTCAATACTGCAAGCAAGGGCATGAGATGCAATCACAATTTAACGCCAAAAAATGTTCTTTTTTATATCTTTTATTCTTCTTGGTGTGAAAAAGGGGTAAACTTGTGCCAAATAGACGTCTTTTCAAATCCAACTTACGAGTGTGAAAAATACAAGTTCACTTGGTGATCTTTTCCATTTTTGATAGCGAGTCAAAAAAGAGCTTAACTAAGACTCATGATATTTCAAATCCAATTTTAACAAGTGTGAAAGGGACAAATCACTCGACAATCTTTTCAATTTTTTATGGTGAGTCGAAAAAGAGCTTAGCTAAGACTCATGACCTTTCAAATCCAAATTAACAAGCATGAAAGGAACAAATCGCTCGACAATCTTTTTTCTTTTTGAACGAGTCAGAAAAGGGATTAACTTGGACTCATTGGGATATTCTAGGCGGAAAGTCACGGGGGAGGCCAAGGCTCTCGTGTGGACTTTCTATGGAATGTCGGTATCTTAAGAAGAACCGACACAAGATCGGGAAGACCTAAAGCTCTCCAAGTCGAGGAGGGAAAAATGCTAATGGAGGTTATCGTCTCCATGTTATATCAGATAATGTATCTTCCTAGAAAAGACATAGGCGAAGGAATTGGATACCGCATAAGACCATCCCAATCAAAGGGAACCTCGTCAAGACTTGGAGGGAGAGAACTCAGGAAGAGTAAAACTCTCTCTTGTTCAAAAGGTGAAGTACTAGAAATGCTAAGGATATGGCATAGAAGGTATAGAACCAGAACCAGAAGAGTGGAATCGACTAAAAATTGCATTGGCACGACCACTTCCTTAGACTTGTCACTCTCCAAGAGAAGAGTGGGGTCGATCGAATATTGCATCGATACGACTACTTCCTCAACCATTGGCTTAGTAGGATGTGAGACAATAAGGTCAAGAGGTGCATCACCCCTAAAAACAAGAGTGTTGTCGGTCGAAGATTGCATTGGCATGATTGTTGGTTGAATAAGATGTGAGACAACAAGGTCAAGAGATGCATCACCCCCAAACATAGGAGAGGTGTCGGTCGAAGATTGCATTGACATGACCATAGGTTGAATGGGATGTGAGACAACAAGGTCAAAGGACTCATCAACCCCTAAAGGAAAAGGGGTGTCAGCTGAAGATTGCATCGACATGACTATTGTATCAACCAAAGAAGGAATAAAGTGTTGTGAAACCATAGATGCCTCAGAACCCGAACGGCCTTTAGGTGAGCCCCACGCTTTCGGTATCCCAGTAGTAACAAGGCACAAGCGAGTAAGATGGCTTCCTTCATAAGTCTTGCAAAGGAATTTAGGCTTACGTCTGAGACATTTAGGTTTCTCGATGGGACTGGCCGAGGAAAGAGAGTCATATCCTGTATGATGAATAGGAGTCAGAGACGTGACATGGCTATGATACAGGGTGAAAAGGATGGTGCCCCCAACATAATTGGCAGAGGTTGGAAGCGAGTTGCCGACATGATTTGTAGAAAGTGTCACTCATCTCCGACATGACTAGCAGAGGTGGGTGATGGTGCACTGGTGTGGCTTACAATGGTTGGGTTAATGATAGATTGCGGTATTTGATTCCAAGGTCCCATAAAATATTGATTCTGAAACATTGCAGGCCAGAAAGGATCCTGGTATACTCCCTGTCCTGGCCCAGAAACATGGTGGTTTATGCCAAGGTGGTTTGAAGAGGTCTGGATGGGCATCATCACTGAGGTCTACAAGGAGATCGAGGTAGGATAATAATTATTCGAGTGAGGATATATGTTTCCCCCTTGTGAGGGTGTCCCACAAGGAGGGTAGCCTTAATTATAAAATTGATTCTCCCCATACAGAAGACCTGGGGGTACTTGAGGACCTGGTGTAGAAAAATTGTTTAAAGGGACCTACATGGAATATGAAAGATACATGGGCAGGGTGTAATAAGTTCCCATCTGAGCACTGTATCCTGAAAGAGCATAGCTAGGATTGGATCCATAAGGTGGAAGGTTCCAACCTCCCATGGGAACATGGCTCATATCAAATGAAGAAGTGGGCATGGGAGCGATGGTGCCCCCGTGTCCAATGCTAGGATTCATATAAGTAGACCAAGGAGGGGGTTTCATGTGGGAAGGCATATTAATAGAAAAATGACTAGAGACCCAAGGTGCGGATTGAGCATTGTAATCGTGCATACCATTGTAAAAAATAGAAGGGTCTGCCCCTAGGAAATGAGGAGGCATCATGGGGGGGGGTAGTGGTGAATGGAGGAGTAAAAGGCACTCTGTTATCCATGATAATGAAACAAAAAACTAGAGTCCTAGGGCCACCTAGTAATCAAAGAGCATACCAAAAAGTCAAACGACCAATATGCATGTAAATAGGCTAAAGTGGCTAAGTGGCCTCCCTCACTAAAGAAGGTATTGTTGGCAAATATTTAACAAACAGCGAATGGAAAATATTTTACAGACAACGAATGCTTGTCATTGATGGCAAGTACAACAATGAAGATGGCATGGGTATAGGAAGTTTGTAATCAAGAGGAAAATAGAAGATAAGTCCAAGAAGATCGAATGATCGAAGGCCCGTAAAGTTCGAGAAGCATTTCTGATCATTGGATCTCATTCAAAATTCTCGAAAGAACAAGGGCTGTCAGGTCAAAATATAGACAAGAAGAGCGCTGAACAGGAGGACAGATCTCAGACGTTAGATCCAAGCGCAGGACTCGACCATCGTTGGATCAAGGAGAACCTGCACACCTTTTAAAGTATAACAAGGAGAAGTGGGCGTAATCGCGATATGAGAAATCGTGACTTAATCTGAGCCGTTAGATCAAGGTTGAATCTGGACCATTGATTCCAGTCCATGTTAGAGTTTCGAGGATCGTGTGTTGGAGATGTCAAAGAAACAATACAACAAGAATGTCGATTTCGCGATATGCAAAATTGCGATTCAATCGCAGTCGTTGAATCAAGCTCAGATCTGGACCGTTGATCTAACTTCATATTAGAGTTTCGGGGATCGCAACATGGAGAGGCAAGTAAACAATGCAACAAGAATGCCGATTTCGCGATATGCGAAATTGCGATTCAATCGCAGCTGTTGAATCAAGCTCAGATCTAGACCGTTGAGCTAACTCCATATCAGAGTTTCGAGGATCACAACATGGAGAGGCAAGTAAAAAATGCAACAAGAATGTTGATTTCGCGATATGCGAAATCACGATTTAATCACAACCATTGAATAGAGATCAGATCTGGAACATTGATCTAACTCCATATCGGAGTTTCGTGAATCACGACATGGAGAGGCAAAGAACCTAATGCAACAAGAATGCCAAAATCGTGAAATCGCGATTCAATCATAGCCATTGAATCAAGATCACATTTGGACCATCGAATCACACGACATGTGGCAAGTGATCGAAATTTCGCTGAATTGGGGTCAACAGAGCATAGTGTTGAAGTTCACGAAAGCGTTTTTTGCATAGGCGGTTATGACCATAGTCATATTTGGGAAGGAGCTAGTGCAGAAAAGTTCGGTATCGGAACTTCGGAGTTCACGAAATGAAGTGTCGAGACACTCAGCATAGGATTGTCGAAATGCTGAAACCCGATTTAAAGGCAATGTCAATAAAGTTCATCCAACAGAGCAGATAAATTGGAATATGATCGGAGGGTTACTGTTCTCTCTCACAGTTAACTCCTCAGTTACGAATCTGTTAGTGAAACAGACTCATGATTGCCAATCAGTTGGCATTTCAGTTGCTGGGACAATTGTCTTTCTTTTGCCTAAGGAAATGTGAAGTGGAACCGCCGTGGAGGTGTGTATAAAAGAAAATGAGACAGACTGTGTGAGGTTGGTTGTTCTGTATGAGAAAAGAATGAAACTGTAAGAAAAGGAAAATGAGAGGATGCACAGGAGGATATTGAGCATATGTGCAGTGTGAGATGAAACGCAGATTAGAATGATAGAACAAGTTGATGCAGAGCAGACCTGCTGAACAGAAAGAGGAAGAAATGAATTGCAGTACAGTTAGAAGATGACCAGATGTACAGAACAAAGAAAGATTGGTAAGAATTGATGTATCTGTGTAGTTGAATGTTTTTATGTTCATTTATGTTCTAGGGAGGTTGGGAGGTGCTAGGGAGGACTGTTGTCCTCAGAGGTTCAAGTGGGAGCTTGAACACAGGAAGTTGTAACTTCCATCTGGTTGCAGCCAGAGAAACCAGGGTGGCAGGGTGGTGCAAGGGAGAACAAGTGTTCTCTGTTATATAGGTTGGAGCCTGTGTAACTGGAAGTTGGTGCTTCCATATAGTTGGTGCTAGAGCATATAGGGAGTTGGTGCTTCCTTCTAGTGGGTGCTAGAGAAACCAGAGAGTTGGTGCTCTCAAACAAGTTGCAGTTTGTAAAATAGAGGTAGCAACCTCACATTGAGTTGGTGCTCAATTAAAGATGATGTACAGAACTTAAAAGATTGCCTATCATTTCAAAGAAGAAGAGGTTTTCTCCCTTTATGGGTTTCCTCATGAAAATCTGTCTCTGTGTATACCTTGTGTGTGACTGATGCTTTTTACTTTTACTGTCCATATGCTGTATAATGTTGATGATCACTTGAAGAAAGATTAAGAATGT
>ML797692.1:6335-19057 GCA_009831015.1 Picea engelmannii | reverse complement strand
CCACGAGCTTGGTATTATAGACTGGACAAATTTCTACAAGAAAAAGGGTTCAAGAAAGGTACTGTTGACAGTAACCTTTACATTAAGTCTGAAGGTGATAATTTACTAGTTATTTTGGTTTATGTAGATGATATTATTTTTGGCTGTACTAATGAATCATATGTCCAGTGGTTTGCTAATTCTATGCAAATAGAATTTGAAATGTCCATGATAGGAGAACTATCATACTTTCTTGGCCTACAAGTAAAACAAAGCTCTGAAGGAATTTTTATTTCTCAAGAAAAATATTTGAAAGAGATGTTGAAGAAATTTCAGATGGAAGATTCCTCTACAGTTAGCACACCTATGGTGGTTGGTTGCAAGCTGAGTAAATATGATATCTCACCTAATGTTGGTCAAAGGACATATCGCTCCATGATAGGCAGTCTTCTGTACATCACAACATCCCATCCTGATATAATGCAAGCTGTTGGAATGGTAGGTCGTTTTCAGTCTGCTCCTAAACAAAGTCATTTGGTAGCCATCAAAAGGATATTTAAATATTTAAAGGGAACAATGACTTATGGTCTGTGGTATCCTAGAAATCAGAATTTCCAGTTAACTGCTTATTCAGATGCAGACTGGGCAAACTGTGTTGATGAAAGAAAAAGCACCAGTGGAGGAGCATTTTTTCTAGGTGACTCATTAGTTGCATGGCTTAGTAAAAAGAAAGGATCCATTTCACTATCCACTACAGAGGTAGAATACATTGCTGTTGCTACTTGCTGCACACAAATTTTATGGATGATACAAACTCTTGTAGATATGAAGGTAGCTACACTGATCCTATTCCAATTCATTGTGATAACACAAGTGCCATTAGTGTCTCCAAGAATCTTGTTCTTCATTCCAAGACTAAGCATATTCCAATCAAATACCATTTTCTTAGAGAACACGTTACAAACAAAATTGTTCAACTGAATTATATACCTTCTACAGAACAGATTGCTGATATCTTTACTAAACCATTAGCGGCGACCCCTTTTGGATATCTTCATCAAAAGTTGGGGGTTATAATCTCTTGTGTCTAATCTGTTCACTTGGTCAGGGGGAGTACTTATTGAATATCTGGTGTATTTCCAAGATGCTTATAGTCGACAGGGGGAGTATGTTTTGCAACAGATAAGGGGAAGAGTGTTTCTTCCTTGACATTGATGTCAAAGGGGGAGAAAAGAGTTTGGGAGGAGAGTCGAGTCTGAATGCAGTCGAGTCCGAATGCAAGTGGGTGCTTGTGTTGACATCAATGCCAAAGGGGGAGATTGTTGGCAAATATTTAACAGACAGCAAATGGCAAATATTTTACAGACAACGAATGATTTTCATTGATGGAAAGTACAACAATGAAGATGGCATGAGTATAGGAAGTTTGTAATCAAGAGGCAAATAGAAGATAAGTCCAGGAAGATCGAATGATCGAAGGCCCGTAAAGTTCAAGAAGCATTTCTGATCGTTGGATCTCATTCAAAATTCCCGAAAGAACGAGGGTCGTTAGATCAGAATATAGACAAGAAGAGCGCTGAACAGGAGGACATATCTCAGACGTTAGATCCAAGCACAGGACCCGACCATCGTTGAATCAAGGAGAAGATGCACACCTTTTAAAGTATAACAAGGAGAAGCGGGTGTAATCGCGATATGCAAAATTGTGACTTAATCTGAGCCGTCAGATCAGGGTTGAATCTGGATCGTTGATTCCAGTCCATGTCGGAGTTTCGAGGATCGCGTGTTGGAGATGTCAAAGAAACAATGCAACAAGAATGTCGATTTCGCGATATGCGAAATTGCGATTCAATCACAGTTGTTGAATCAAGCTCAGATCTGGACCATTGATCTAACTCCATATCGGAGTTTCGTGAATCGCGACATGGAGAGGCAAAGAACCCAATGCAACAAGAATGCTGAAATTGCGAAATTGCGATTCAATCGTAGCCATTGAATCAAGATCACATCTGGACCATCGAATCACACGACATGTGGCAAGTGATTGAAATTTCGCTGAATTGGGGTCAACGGAGCATAGTGTTGAAATTCACAAAATGAGAAATCGCGAAAGCGTTTTTTGCATAGGCGCTTGGTTATGACCATAGTCATATTTGGGAAGGATCTAGTGCAGAAAAGTTCGGTATCGGAACTTCGAAGATCGCAAAATGAAGTGTTGAGACACTCAACACAGGATTGCCGAAATGCCGAAACCCGATTTAAAGGCAATGTCAATAAAGTTCATCCAACGGAGCAGATAAATTGGAATATGATCGGAGGGTTACTGTTCTCTCTCACAGTTAACTCCTCAGTTACGAATCTGTTAGCGAAACAGACTCATGATTGCCAATCAATTGGCATTTCAGTTGTTGGGACAATTGTCTTTCTTTTGCCTAAGGAAATGCGAAGTGGAACCGCCGTGGAGGTGTGTATAAAAGAAAATGAGACAGACTGTGTGAGGTTGGTTGTTTTGTATGAGAAAAGAATGAAACTGTAAGAAAAGGAAAATGAGAGGATGCGCAGGAGGAGATTGAGCATATGTGCAGTGTGAGATGAAACGCAGAGCAAAATGACAGAACAAGTTGATGCAGAGAAGACCTGCTGAATAGAAAGAGGAAGAAATGAATTGCAGTATAGTTAGAAGATGACCAGATGTATAGAACAAAGAAAGATTGGTAAGAATTGATGTATCTGTGTAGTTGAATGTTTTTATGTTCATTTATGTTCTAGGGAGGTTGGGAGGTGCTAGGGAGGACTGTTGTCCTTAGAGGTTCAAGTGGGAGCTTGAACACAGGAAGTTGTAGCTTCCATCTGGTTGCAGCCAGAGAAACCAGGGTGGCAGGGTGGTGCAAGGGAGAACAAGTGTTCTCTGTTATACAGGTTGGAGCCTGTGTAACTGGAAGTTGGTGCTTCCATCTAGTTGGTGCTGGAGCATATAGGGAGTTGGTGCTTCCTTCTAGTGGGTGCTAGAGAAACCAGGGAGTTGGTGCTTCCCTCTAGTGGGTGCTAGAGAAACCAGAGAGTTGGTGCTCTCAAACAAGTTGAAGCTTGTAAAAAAGAGGTAGCAACCTCACATTGAGTTGGTGCTCAATTAAAGATGATGTACATAACTTAAAAGACTGCCTATCATTTCGAAGAAGAAGAGGTTTTCTCCCTTTATGGGTTTCCTCGTGAAAATCTGTCTCTGTGTATACCTTGTGTGTGACTGATGCTTTTTACTTTTACTATCCATATGGTGTATAATGTTGATGATCACTTGAGGAAAGATTAAGAATGTTTTAATAGACTTAAAATTGTTTAAGCTCAAAGACAACTAATTCAACCCCCCCCTCTCAGTTGTATTAGTAATTTTAACAGGTATGCCTCATCTAGGAGGGACCTGAGACTCCCTGCTAAAGTTTGGAGGTAACAAAATCATTTATAAGGGCCCTCATAGGCTTAACAACCAGTCGGTCAGATCCCCACGGAGAGGTAATCTTCCATAAAGGTTGTGTGTTGTTCGACCCCTATTTGACTCAGGATACAAGTAGAATAACCCCTTCAAGTAACCTATGAGAAACCTAAGTCAGTCAACTAATCAACCACTATATAACCGATGCACAGGCGAATAGTCGTAAGTCTGGATTACTGTATGGGCAGGGTAGAAAATCCCGAAACCTTGAAAGTACCGCCTCTCACAGAGGTATGGATACTAGCAAGATCCCCAAATATGAATAAATCCACAGAAATATCTCTAACACTAGGTGAGTATCCAGGGGTTATCCCTTCAACAAACTTCACGCGACGTCGTGCTTAACTCCGATGTGAGTGGAGCCTCCTGATATTACCAATTATACAACGGACTTATCAACTCCCTGTCTCAGACACATATGTTGATTTAATTGCCTTGGAGAAGTTTACTCACAAAATCCTATTCCAAGGAACTAAATCCTAGGCTAGTTTGTCCACCCTAAACAATAAAATCGTTACGAATCAATTTTAGTTTAAAGCATGAATTTTAGTGGCCGTGATTACTCAAAAAGGTATGGAAATGAAACTCATGGTGTTATGAATTTGCATAAAAAAAAATAGATATAATGCAAAGCCAAACTTTAAATTTTCAGTGAATGATATGCTAAAGAAAAATAGTGCAATCTTGAATTTTAACTCTTCAACTTAGAAGCAAAATGCAATCTTTCGCTAAATGTGCTAAGCTAATGATAAAGGTTCCAAGACAAAAATACCAACCAATGCAAAATACCTATTTTTTTGTATTTTCAATGTATTAAAAAGAAAATACATGGAATGATAACTTGATATATAACTTCTACCATGCATAAAAGCAATCACTCAAGCAGAATACCAAGCAGCTAAGAAGATTGCCCAACTACCAAAGACATTGCCCAAAAATTCAACTCCAAACAGGTTTCATGTCATCCCGGATAACCTCAACAGGCACCACAGAGACCTAAGAAGGCTCAGTGGTCCTCAAAACCTACCCAGTAGTCACTAAACCAAGAAAGCAAGCAAGGGGAAGTGGTATATGCAACTATTCAAGAGAAAATGGTGTATATACGCCTCTTGCAGTGGGACAACAAACGTGTATACACAGTTGTGAGGGAAAAAAGGGTGTATATATTTTAAAACAAGGCTAGGGAAGGGTAAAAGGTTGAAAAACTCAAACCCAGAGTGAACAGACTCTGTCCAACTATGATACGACAAGAAACCCAAAGGAAAAACAACAATGTAAGAAGAAAAAATACTTCAACCCTTAAAAGGAAGATCTCTACCCAGTATGGTTGCCAATTCTGTTACAAGGGAAAAACTCTCTATGGCCAAGGGTAAACCACAACAGACAGGTATGATTGTAGAAATCAACTCAATTCCAACATGTGCTATATAAACTAATGTGCAATACGAGGAAGAAGCCTACCTCGATCCAATCGTTTGATGTCGTTCCACCGTTGAGCACTTTGACCCAAAGCTTTACACCTGCAAGAAGTTCTCAACAAACAAGCGATGCAAGTATATAGTGACAATATATAAAATGAGTTAGCACATCAGATAACACAATCCATTAATAAACATTACAAACATTCCCATGGATAATAATCATATATTTTCAAGATATCAATAGGACGAGAAAGTAGTATTTCTATTAATAATTGATCAATAGAAGTATCAACATTACAGACTTTCGTGTTGGCACAATTCGAAACCAAGAAACCAAGTTCCTTCCAATTGGGTATCCACCATTTCAGTCCTCCACCAAAGGCAAGCTCATAGCAAAGAGGTAATGAGGTCCTCTCGATAATAAGGAAAGAGCTTGGGGGTTGAACACTGTGTTCAGACTTGAGGGACAAAGGAATGCAAACTCAATATGAAGTAATATCTCGAGAGTAACTTTGCTCTCAAATTTGAATACTTTCTCCTCTTTTTCCATAGCTCGAAAATGTTCTCTTATAGCCTCCAGAATGCAACTGAAGGGTCGAGTTGGAACGTTTCCAGTATATGGAAGGCCAAAGATCAGAGATCTTTTGTCGTGACATAGAAACCTGACCTCATTTTTTATTTTCTGGCACAAATCATGATATACACGAGCTGTAGTGGAGCAACAAGTGTATGTGCATCTTGCAAAGCAGTTAGGGAGCGTATATGTGGAAAACTATATATTTTTGGCTTTGGATTTATCAAAAAGGGGTTGATAAGTCTACATAGGGAAATGGAAAAAGGCCCTCTTTGCAAAATAGCAATGGTGAGGCAAATCTTTCTATAACAAGTTAGTTGGGACAAAGTCTGCAAGCCCAAATCTTCAGCTGGTCTAGGCCTCCGAGACCCTGGAAAATTAAATAGAACCATGGGAGCAAGAATTTGGTGTAGATGGCTCAAAACACCAACAGATATCTAGGTAAAACTATGGAAATGCAGGTATGCCCCAAACACGCATCAAAGCCATCTTATAAGCATGTAAGATAAAGTTCAAGGATCCAACATCTGGAATACAACTTGGAAAAATCGGCCACTCATACAAGAACATGCTTTCTGGGAAGTTCGCAATGGCCAGAATGCCCTATTCTGGATGGATTCCTGGCAACAAATTCCACCCCACAACAAGAAGAAAATATACAATCCTATGAAAAGCACATTCAATATCTTTCCACTTTCAAAGTGTCAGATGTATGGACAGATACCCCCAACAGTTCTCCCTGGAGAAACTGGAAATCTACCCATCAGGAACTCCAAGTGGCTAGGGACTGTGACCTACAACACTGGAAACAAGCAACTTCCCAAAGGCAAATCTGGAAAAGCATAGGCCAAGAGATTCTTAGATGGGGTTACTATTAAAATATAATGGATGTGCTCATTTAAACATATACAATATCACTATTGTCACCCAAGCATAGGCCGAATCCACCCTCGAGCAACTTAACCTTGTCAGAGAATCATTCCGGAAGAAACCCCTAGGTTGGATAGCCAAACAAAGGTGGCGCACCTTTCTCCAAGGATAGCGCACCAAGAAAGAGAAACAAGAGTTGATCAGAGAGTCCAAACCATAACCAAGAGAGAGTGTAAGCCAAAACCGAAATCTTCTAGCTGCAACAGCTGCAATGACAACTCTCCTCCAAACTTGAGCACAAACTGGCCAACTGCAGTGCGCACAAGTGTTGCTTCTGCAATTATGAGAATACTGGCCATAATGAAAACTGGCCTCCTGTATTTATACTAATTATGACAAATTGTCTGGGATGACTTCTCATTCTAGGTACTAATTCCTTAGTATATAACATTGCCTTTAGCCGACTTCTTCTCAAGGAGGCTAATAACCTAATACAAGTTATCCTCTTGAGTTGACTTGTCTTCTGGGGTTATTAGCCAACTAATTAGGGTTTATTCTTTCTTCCCAGAATATTCTATTCTCGTCAGGTTTACAAGTGGAGGTAAATACCTCCCGTAGCTACCATAATATCAACACTCCCTCCTATCTAGGGAGGTATTGAAGGTAATGGTCTTGATCACAAACATACCATTCACCCAGTAGCATCAACATAGTCATATAGACTATCTCATGACTAGATCATGAGCACCATCATCACTATCAGTCTCATTGGCTACATCATCTCTCAAAACCATACTCCATCTGAGTAATCAGACATGATGTTGGATAAGTCACTCACTCCATAGAGTGACACAAGAGCCATTCTTCTAATCCAGACATATGTCCTAGAAGAATAAATGTCCTAAACCATTTTCCATCTATGAAATCTCTGTCCATTGATCATCCATCTAGCTGATAATCATTTCCAACACTACTGATAGTCTTCAAGGCAATCAGAACAATGTCATTCAATAGAACACAATTGTGTCTATCCATAGTAGTATACAACTACAATCTAGTGGTACACTGCCACACCAAGTAGCACACAGATACTTGATCAGTGACATATAGTCACAATCAGTGGAACACATCCACCTCAGTAGTATACATCTACTGTCTAGAGACATACAATCTCCATAACAATTATATCATCTAATATCAACCTACACAGAAAACATTGTTATGATATAAACTAGATCATTCGGGCCATTCTTCCACTCACATTTATGAGATCTGGAAGAGCATTTGTCCTCAAAAGTTAAAACATCAATGACGAGCTATCTGGACTATTCTTCTCAAGCAAGGAAGAATAATTGTCCCGATTTCTGAGCCTGGACCATTCACCTATCCAAGCCATTCCTCTGGCACTAAACAAAGTGCAACTTGGAGAGAATGAATCTTCCCTAGGGAATGACTGTCCGAACCATTTCCTAAGGAAATGACTGTCCTACACCAACCTCCAAAATGGACCATTCTTCGAAACTGCTCACAACTACGAGATTCTAAAGAATGACTCTCCAGTGAGGTAGACCAGTCTTCTTGACCACTACTAAGAGTGACCTTCAAGAAGAGAGACTGACCTAGACCATTCCCCATGTTAACCATAGGGGAATCATTGTCTATGGTAAATTAACAATCCATCGGACCATTTTCATTACGAAAATGATCATTTGATCTGGATCATTTTCCGAACTAGAAAATTCTTGTCCATCAGAAATCTCAAACCATTTTCCGAATTGGAAAGGAACTACTCATCCTGGACCATTTTTTGAACTTGTAAAATGAATATCCATAAATCGATAACACATCAGTTCTCCTTCCCAACCTGGGATTCATCTCTTCCTTTTTCAATAAGGAAGTCATCTCCACAAGCTCTAGCTTGAGTACACAAACTCTTTAATCTTGGACATAGGATTTACCAAAATGTCTTCTTATCTACTCATCTGTGGAGATATATATTGGAGAACCACTTTCTCTTTTCTAGACTTCATCACGGAGAGTGTAATGCTTGATCTCAATGTACTTCGGTCTTTCTGGAACATTGGTATTCTCTTGAAGGCTTCATATAGCTCTGACCAATATAGTATATCATTGTTGGATTCATCTTTTGTTTCCTACTAGCTCATAACATCGTGGCAAGGGTCAAACTGGAACATATCCAAGTGGCACTTCTTTTTCCATCATGAGAGTTTTTCATGGATTAGAAATCCATCATCCTAAGCTTCTGAGTAACCATTCTGATACAATATCTCTATTATAGAAAGTTTTTCACCACGCTTTTGCTTTGCTTTGGAGGTTCTCCACCAAGTTGTCTCCTTCCATCTGCATACAAAGGTTTCTTCCTGGTATACCTCAAAACCTTGAGGTTGTTCTACATACGTTCTTTACTTAATTATTCTATAGAACAATCCTTGCATTCATCTGATGTAAAATCGGATATTGTAGACGATATAATGGCTCATGTAGAGGTAGGTATGGTTTACAGGAACAAGCAATCATCATAGTCTTCTCCCTCCATCTGGGAGAACCTCTAGTTCTGGATCTTGCAATGTTTTCATTCATAAGTCTTCCACACACTGTTCTTCATCACAACTTTCAGTTCTTTTGCTTGATTTCTTTTAGTGAGTTCATATCAGGTCGGTAGTGTTCTAATTCTTGATACAATGACTGGTTGTTCTGGATTTTCCTTCTCTCTTGGAATCTTCATGTTCTTCTTCATGTTTTTATTTATCTCTTAGGTTCATGGAGTTTTCCATAGATTCCATTTCCTGAAGATTCCAACTTCTTTCTTTCATCATAGGATCATTGATGCGGAAGGACAACCAAGAATAGTTTAAGGCTTCTTTTCAAAGAAGACTTCTTCTAAAGTCAAACTGAACACGTGCTTCTCTTCATGGTTGCTACCATTGATGGGAACATGGATAGATACTTTATAATCTTCAGTGGATCATATTATTTAGGATTAGCTCCCTCCTAATCCTTGCTTCATGCATGAGTGCATGCTCATTTTTTGGAATTCTGTAATCATCTCCCTCCAACTAAGAGATCCCACGCTTCCATCTACATCCTAATTTCCTTTTGCAAAGTGTCATGACTCCTCTTCCAATTTCCTCTTGATTTCTGACTTCCTTCTATCTTTACTTATTCTAGTTTCTTCAATATTGATTCTGATTTCAACTTATCTTGCATCTGTTACTTATGTAATAACTTCCACATGAACTGTTACTATGGTTTGTTGATGTACTTCATCCTTTCATGTGTATTGCCTGACTCGTAGTCATTATGATAGAAATCCTTATCTTGTTGTTCTTCCATCTGTATAGTTTCTCTTTTGAACATATTATTTTCTAGGAAATAGATATGCAAGATATGTACAGAGAACATGGTATGTACGAGAACTATGAAGAGTATTGTTACCTTGTCTTAGAAGAAGAAGTTTGTTTTGTCCTGC
The DNA here is from genome assembly GCA_009831015.1 of Picea engelmannii. NCBI lineage: Eukaryota > Viridiplantae > Streptophyta > Pinopsida > Pinales > Pinaceae > Picea > Picea engelmannii. The sequence continues at coordinate 9,233 of ML797692.1, read as the reverse complement.
TTGGCTTTCTTTGAGGGTTCCCTTTCTTCGACAACTGATGCTTCGTGTGTTTCCTTCCTTTTCTTTAACTCGGGACAATGATTCTTGTAGTGACCATACTTTCAACAATTGAAGCATTGTATTCTTGACATATCTTTCTCTTGATTTGGTCTCTTCCTAGAGACAAACTTCTTTTTATTCCTGAAATCCTTGAACCTTGTTGTTAAGGCTTGATCATCGTACTTATTTTGGGGTTTCTCTTTTTTACTGATCCTTGATTCTTCTTGTGCACAGCAAGTCCAAAGTTCTTCAAATGTCGGATACTCCTTCCTTGTGTTCATGCTTGCGGCAAATGCATCCCATGTCTTGGGCAGACCATTGAGTACTATGTTTACCAATTCCTTCTATGAAATGATCTCTTCAATAGCTTGTAGTTGATCTCTTAACTAAGATATTCTCACAAAGTATGATGTTATTCTGTCGTCATCATTCATCTTCATGTCATGGAGCTCATTCTTTAGACTCATTACTTGTTCAGTGTTTTTGACTGAGAAGAGGTTTGTTAGGGTATCATACATCTTCTTAGATGAGTCAAGATGGGAAATGTTGGGTATCAAGTGGTCTTTTATAGAGTCCACTATGATACTCATGGAATTGATGTCATTGTCTTTGAACTTCTCCATAACTGCAACGTTTTGTGGTTCCTTCTCTTTTCCTTCTTCAAACTCTGGTTGCACGATCTTTCCTTTCACGATATACAACACTTTATTCTTGACAAGGATGAGGTCAATCCTTGTCTTCCACACTCTGAAGTTAGAAGCCCCATCTAACTTGTTTTCTGACTTCATAGAGTAAGTCATGGTTTCCTTGACTTGGTCAACCCTAGGTTTGACCAAAAACTCAAACTTGACGTCTTAGCTTACTGAGAGTACCAAGAGATGCGCTAGGCTAGGGCTCACTAGTCTATCCAGAAATTAGGTCAATACCTTCACTTAAGGTGCCTGAATGAGAGGATTAGGGTTTCTGCAACTACACCTACTAGTAACCCTAGCAACAATTCTTTAGTAACTGCTGCTCCTAGAAATGTTAGCGACAGTTCTTCAACGAGATTAGTATCCTTATGACTATGCTCCCTTCTAATGGTTAGATTGAATGAAGGAGGTGTGGGCCCATAACCTGTTAGAATATAATGTATGTGCTCATTTAACCATAGAAAATATCACTATTGTCACCCAACCATAGGCCAAAGCCACCCCCGAGCACCTTAACCTTATCAGAGAATCATTCCAGAAGAAAACCCTAGGCTAGATAGCTAAACAAAGATGGCTCACCTTTCTCCAAGGATAGTGCACCAAGCAAGAGAAACAAGAGCTGATCAGAGAGTCCAAACCATAACCAAGAGAGAGTCCAAGCCAAAACCGAAATCTTCTAGTTGCAGCAGCTACAACGACAACTCTCCTCCAAACTTGTGCACAAACTAGCCACTGTAGTGCGCACAAGTGTTTCTTCTACAGTTCTGAGAATACTGGCCAGAATGAAGACTGACATGTATTTATATTAATTCTGGCAAACTGCCTGGGCCGACTTCTAATTCTGGCTACTAATTCTTTAGTATATAACATTTCCTTTAGCCGACTTCTTCTCTTGGAGGATAATAACCTAATACAAGTTATCCTCTTGAGCTGACTTGTCTTATAGGGTTATTAGCCAACTAATTAGGGTTTCTTATTGCTTCCCAAAATATTCTATTCTCATTAGGTTTACACGTGGAGGTAAATACCTTCTGCAGCTACCATAATTTCAAAAGTTACACACCTCATGGAAGCTTCACTCTCAAGGACGGATACACTCTACAGGAGAAATTACATAATCTTCAAAAAGATAGCATCTGGACAACAATATGGAAATCAAAACGCTGGACCAAAATCTCTACATTCCTCTTGCTTCTACTTTAGAACAAGATCTTAACCTGGGACAATCTTCAAAGGCGAGGTTTCATTAGCCCCTTGATTTTCAATCTCTGCCATCTCCAAGCAAAAACCATGGACCACCTCATAAACAATTGTCCACTCAGTGAGTTCATTTGGAACCAAGCCACTCAGTGTATGAGAAGAAACAAACGAGTTAAAAACAACATCATAACCACCATCATGGATTGGGGTTCCGGGTCCTTCAAAAGTCCTATCCTAAACAGAACCTGACAACTCTTTCCAGGCTTCATAGTTTGGCAACTATGGAAAGAGAGGAATAAAAGAATCTTTCATTCCCATCCCTCCCCTCCTACCCTCCTCTGGAATACGATCCTCTTGCTTCTCCAGGAAACTCTTCATCTTCATTTGTGGACCAAGGAAGACTTCCCCACTGACCTAGGTGAGCTCTCACTCCTCAACTCTCGGGGCTTCTCATTTTCACACTCCACCCCTCCTCAGCAGCCCCCCCTAAATTCAAAATCCATTTAATCATGGGGAGATCTAAACCGTTGATTTGGTCCTAAAGGACTCACAAGTTTGGGTATCGAGAGAAGGGGATCACTCAGTCCTTCGTTATCTCGAAATGTGAAGTTGTTAGAAAAACAGGACTGCGGAGCAATAAAATAAAACAAATGCAGAAACAAAACACAGAAGACACACAATACAAGAGAGACACAGATTTACGTGGTTCACCCAGTGTGGGCTACATCCACCAGAGAAATTACCAGGTCCTTCCTTTATTATTATCCAGTAAATGAAGGGATACAACCTACAGCAAAACCCGCTGTAACTTCCTCTTCTTTCTCTCACAGTCTCCTCTCTCAGAATACAATATTCACCATCATCCTTAGCCGCAATACATTTCCCTCATAAAAGAGGGTTGCCTTCTAAGGCAAAAAACCCTAACATAATCTCTACCATTAGATCTGCGACCTTATAATGAACGGTC